>JAADYI010000126.1:0-30055 GCA_023338185.1 Lagenidium sp. CBS 127285
CCTCCGTCTCCTCTATCTCCTCCATCTCCTCCTCCTCCTCCTCCTCCTCCTCTGGGAGAGGGTACCCCGCCACCTCCTCCGGCGGACGTGCCCGCTCCGAACTTGGCCGTCGATGCGTCCGCGTCCGCCGGTCCCCGGCCTCTGGATCCAGAACTGGATCAGCCCCCTCGTCCACGCGTCGTTCGACTCGCGCCCCGCTTTCGTCCTCGCCATCCTCCTCCCCTTCACCAATTGACAGCGTCGAGAACTCAAAGGCCACGGACCGTCGCGAGTCCCGCTCGACGCGCTCGCGCTTGTTAGGCAGCGACTGCAGGCGGGTCGTCATCTGCTGCTCAATGCGCGCGCGGTCTGTGGCCATGGCGCACGAGTCATCGTTCGTCCTCTCCGTCCCCGTCGGCGCCTTGAGCGTCACGGACGCGTGGTCAGTGTGTGGCTGCGGATGGGGATGCTTGGCATCGTTGTCGTGCTGGTGCTGGTGGTCGTTGTCGTCGTGATCCCGCGTAGCTCGAGCTCGACTGTCCGCGCGGACGCGTGCGGGTCTCATGGCCACAGCTCCCGCAGCGCCAGGGGCCAGCGTTGTGGGGACGGGGGTCGTTGCTAGAGTCATCATCGGTCAGACCTCACGCCACGCCAGCCTTCGGACCGCTCCACTGTGTACAGTGCAGCGTTGTGTGTACCGTCGTCGCCGCGGGATGCTCGTCGTCTGGTCGCCAAGTCCCCATGCAACGGTTTGCTGAATGGCCATTCCACCGCACACAACACAGGACACTTGAAGTCAGTATACCCTCGACTTTGTGACCCCACACGAACCGACACCACCAGGCCAGTGTTCGAAGTATAAAGGTACAGCAGGTGTCAAAATGCTGTGACGTGTGACCTTGCCATGAATGGATCATGGCCAATGCCATCCTTGCTCTTGGTGTATTATTCTCTACGAGGGCGTCCACGGCTCGTGCTAGCGAAACGTGAGCAGACCGATGGTGCGGTCGTGGGAGACGCTGAACATGGCGTCGTATCGCGGATGCCACGTCGCGTGCAGGACTTGCTTCTCTGTCCAGGATCACACACACAAGAATTGGTGAGCATCCATTCGGTAATGGGCCACGCCATCCCATGGGCCAAGTAAACGTACGATGGACAGAGATCGACTGTTGCGGGTGGACCAGCGGGAACTTGGGCCCCCGCACGCGCACGTCCCAGATGTTCACGAGCCCCGTGGTCGAGCCGCACGACACGTGGAAGCCCCCCGGGGACCATCGCGGGACAATGTACTGGCTCATCGACTTGGCATCCGTCGAGCGCATCCACGAGAGCGTCATCGTCGTGTTCGCGTCGTACTTTTGCCGGAGATCGTGCAAGAGGAGATTGTGCTCCGAGGGCTCGACGCTGCTCACGAGCAGCAGATTCGGGTTGTGCGGGTTCTCGAGGACAGCATTGATCTTGGAGATGTTGGGCCGACGACGCTCCATGATGATCTGGGGCTTATGCGCATGCATGTCGTAGCGGACGACCAGACCATCGAGGCCCCCCGTGAGGACCGACGTCCGCTGCGAGTGCATGCAGATCGTCCGAACGTCACTGCGATGCTCTTGGTGCAGCATCCGCCACTTGTACTTGGCCACATTCTTCATGTCCTCGGCTTCCTCCCATAACACGACAGCGTGGTCCGAGCCCGCTGTGATAAGGCCACGTGAGCCAATATTGTCACCGTACCCCGAGGGCACCCACTCAATCGCCGAGATCCCCCGAGGGTGGAGTGTCGTGGACTTGGACTTGACGCGATCTTTGGGCAACATCTGCGGATCCTGGCTGTCCGTCAGGGCGAGTTGGTGCAACCGCACGACGCAAAACTCTCCCAGACCATCAACGGGATCTCGAAACGCAATCGCTAAGCGGTCCCCATTGGGGCTCCATGCAATGCTCTCGGCACATTGCGAATCTTTCCGTAGCGACGTCGGCGCAAAGCTCACGACCCGGTTGATCTCCTGGCTACTTCGCGAATACCCCCACAAGATCAGTCCACCGTCGTCGGAGCTCGTCGCAAGGATGTTTTGGTCCATGGGGTTGAACGCCAGATGCCTCCCCTTCCGTGCGCTCAAATCTGGAAACGAGCGGATGCGAGGCTGCACGAGCAATTTGGCGATTTCGACTCGACCCCAAAAGTAGTCCGTCATCTGCTCACTGTTTGCTGTGGTCAATGCTCTGGTCACTGGCGGTTGCTCCATTGCACGCGCCTTGGACCTACCATGGGTCGATCGTTGGGGCGGCTCCGGCTTCACGTGCGGCGGCTCGACAATCACAACATCGTCGTCGTCGTCATCTTCCTCGTCGTCGTCGATCCGCGGACGCTTGGACGTCCGGCGTTTGGAGCCGAGATGCGATCCGTCGTCAACCCCGTTCTTGCGAGGGGGCTCACTGGGACCATGACTGCTTGTTCCTGTAGTCTCTGCGCTGGCGCCATTTAGATACTTTCGCTGGAGCTCCCGGCGTTTCTTCAAGCCGTCCATTACAATCTGAAGATCCATGATTTCGTAGTTGCAGGCATCCTTGCGCCGCTGAAGCTCCGTCATCTCCTCATCAATGTCTGCAAGTTCCTTCTGTGCATCCCGGATCTTCCGCTCGGCAGAGTCGATCTCTCGCTGCAATTCGTCGTCATCGGTCGTTCGTGGCTTGCTCTTGCTTCGTCTGGGCACGTCGGAGATTGATGTAACTGGGTCTTTCTGGCGTGTGGTGGACTTCGATCGCTCTCGTCCACGCGACTTCGACGGTTCCTTGGATCGCCGACGGCGCCGTTCATGATCGCTTTCAGAGCTGCTACTGCTTCGGTGTCGAGTTCGTCGGCTGGTCGACTTGGACCGGGTGCGAGAGTGCCGGGAGCTTGTCGTGGGCTTCACGGGGTATGGGTCACGGCTCTTCCGGGAGGTCGACGAGTGTTCGCTTTTACGGCGCGCAACCGATTGCTCTCGCTCTCGCTTGCGGCTCCTGTCCTCGTCCGGCTTGGGGGTCGGAGCAGACAGCCGCGCTCGCGACATCGAACGAGTCGATCGACCCGAGCTCATCGGTGCCACCACCGATGGTGCGGTCGCGGACCTGCTCACCACCGGACGATCAGTGCGCCCGAGGGGGTAGAACTCGTGGCCGTCAAGGCTCGGGATCCGCCGGAGCGTTGCCGTGGCGGAGCTTCTCGCGCGCGACTTGGACTTGGAGCGGACGCGCATGCGGATGCCGCCGTCGTCATTGGCGGGTGGCACCACCGCGAGCTCCGCGGAGGGTTGACGCCGGCGCTTGAGGACCGAGTCCCGCTCGAAGTCGGCGGCCGAGAGCGAGAAGTCGTTGAGGTAACGCGACGACGATCCCCGGCGGTGGGAGCTCATGGACTTGCTAAATTGATGGACTTGCACGTTGACGCCAAGCAGGCTGATGTGGCTCTCAATCAACGTAGCTGTTGCTTTTATGACCAATCAACGGACAATATGGAAGGCGGGAGAGATGATTGGCGCGAATGGTTGACAAGTGTTCATACTAAATTAGTGTTATGGTGAATTGGATACGCATTTTGGCGCCATTTTCGTTCAGAATGGGCCTGTTCAGCATCTCCACATTGTTTGATTCCGAGATCTTGTCCTACATAACACAGCAACGAAAACGCGTTGCTGGTGACGATGTCCACATTGTTCGTTTCCGAGATCTTGTCCTTACACAAAGGGCTCTCCAGCTGCGATTATCCAAGTTTGAGGATTTGACATCGATTCCGCAAGCGTGCGAAGCACACTGGAGACAAAGTTTTTCTAAGTATTGCCGACACTCCAAACGTTCTCGTGGTCGTCGGTGGTGCTCCATCGTCCAGTGCTGTCCAGTGTTGGGTCGAAATATGTGAAAGGCCCCTCCCTCGCTCAACGATCGATGGACGGCTTTCAATCAAAAGACGGCCAGTGGCTATTCCTTTTATTCCTTTGGGTGAGCACGCAATCCAACAAACAGAGTTGATGCAGCCACCTCACTCTCTTCCGATTGTATCCTGACTGGTGGCACAACCTGTCGAACATGGCCGCCCCTACCCCTGTCTGATGATGCCTGGCACCATGACCTGCAATAACACATAATTGGGCCATTTACGCAATTGATGAGGAGACATCATCTATCCCGTCTGACTTTCAAACTGCATTCCCCGTCTTTTCGTTGAGGCCATCGGGTAGAGGCCTACTTCCCCAAAACAACGCCAACCCAGAACCCTATCTCGTACCCCATCTCCTACAGAATAATCACCAATCAGAATGAGATTGCATACATCTTTTTCTCCAATCGTGACGGCTCTCCGGAAGCCCAAGAAAATTCAGCGCCGACGCCCCCCGCTCTCTGCCCCGGGGGACCCATCGCTCGCTCGACCAAGTGCTGCCTGCCGCCGCCGCTCGCTCATCAGGTCGTTCGCGGGGCGCCACCACCGACGGACGATGAAGCAGGCCAAACACCGGCCCGCGCGCGAGATGGACCGCGGGAACGCCGGGATGCCCGGCATGGGGGGCATCGGCGACGATAACAACCTGCCCTCGACCGACAACGTCACCGACTTTGAGCGCGTGGGGAATGACAATGGCTTTGTCAAGATTGGCGGCGCGACGCTCCCGGACAGCGCCGACCCCCGGACCATCAAGGCCGCGACCGGTGGCTCCGCGGGCAACAGCAACCGCGTGTTCTACCTCCGGATCATCGACTCGCGCAAGTGGCACTACTCGGAGGCCTTTGCGCTCTTTCTCGACTTTTTCGTCCAGGTCCTCGCGGTCTCGTTCTCCCCGCGCCTGACATTTGAAAAGACCCTCGCGTCCAAGTCCTCGCGGTACCTCTCGGGGGGGCTCATGATCTGCTACGTCTTTGATATGTTTATGCGCATCCTCGGCCTCCGCTCGGCGCTCCTCCGCTCGCACTCGAACATTGCCGACTTTCTGTGCCTCTTGGGCATGGGCGCCGTCCTCGCTGGCCGCTTTCTCCGCCCCAAGTGGGAGTACTGGCTCGCCCACGGATACCTCTGCCTCGTGGCCCTCCGCCTCATCCTCAAGCCCCGGGCCCGGACCTTTTCCAAGAAACTCCACAAGTTCCGGGCCAATGGGGACCACATTCGCATCTCGATCGAGTCGCTCCGGGCGTCGCTCGCGCGGATCCCCGGAATCTCGGCGCTGTCGATTGAGATGATGGAGACGGACCTGCTCATCATTTGCGGTCGGGACACGGGCGACATGAGCCGCGCCGAGCTCATGAGCTTTCTCGAGCGGGCCCTGCACTACCGCCCGAGCAACCTCTCGGCCACCGAGTTCCTCGCCCACCTCCGGGACATTGACGCGAGCTCGTCGCAGGTCGCCTACGGCTCGGTCGATGTCGTCCGGAGCACGTTTTGGCACTGGTCGAACCAGATGACGTCGCTTATCATTTGCATGTTTGTCGTCTGCGTCAACGCCTCGATCAGCCCCGGGATGGCCTTCTTCCTCGCCAAGCTCTCGGATGCCTTTTCGTCGATGAAGGATGGCGAGTACTCGCTCCGGGTGGATCTCTTGCAGCTCGGTGTCCTCGGCACGCTCGGGCTCTCGATCCCCTTTGTGCTGGCCAACTACTCGATCGGTTACTTCCAGTCCAAGATGATCTCCAAGGCCACGGAGCTGATGCAGAGCAAGCTCCTGGACATTATCCTGCACCAAAACACGGGTTTCTTTGCCGAGCGATCGGAAGGTGACCTCAACAACCTCTTTTCCAGTGACGTTGCCCGTGTGAATGCGCTATGGCAGGCCGTCTTTTGGAACCTCCTGAACCCCCTGGCGTCGGTGACGTTTGGTTTTGGCTATGCGATGTACATTGATCCAAGCATTGGCATCATGGCGTTTGCATTTGCAGCCGTCTTGATGTCGAGTGGGCCGCAGGGGTTTGCTGCCCAGCGATCCAAGGAATTTGGTTCGAAGAATGCCTACGTCGCGGCCGAGTTTCAGAATGCCGTCTCGTGTCAGAAGGTTGTCCGTGCGTATGCTATCCAGGAACCGCTGATGGTGCGATTCAGGAAGACGTGCGCGATGCTTCGCAAGAACCAGTTCTCAAAGGATTTCTGGTCCAGCGTGGTGCAGATTTACATTGAGTCTTGCATGTACATCTTCACGGCGATCATCACAGCGTCTCTGGCGATGAAGGTTTGGCGCGGTGCTGGCATTGACGGCAAGGCCGAGCTTAAGGCTGGTGACTTTTTTGGTTTCATCACGCTTCTCCAGCGTGTGTCGAACCCTGTGACTGTCTTGGGTGGTTTCATGCGTGTGGCCATCGGCAACGCAAGCAGCTTGCAGCGAATCGATGACATCATCCTCGGCCTCGGACCAACTTTGAACAACGACGATGAGGACAAGAACTTGCCTGCCTTACCGAAGATGCAAAAGGAGTTGCGTGTCGAGAAGCTGTTGTTCAAGTACGACAAGACCTCAGAAAAGTACATTCTGGACGAACTGTCTGCGACCATCCCTCGTGGTGCATACACCTGTATTGTCGGTCCATCGGGCTGTGGCAAGAGTACGTTGCTTGCTTGTCTCATGCAGTTCCAAGAGGCCGACGGTGGTTGCATCCGACTGGATGGCCATGATATATTCAATTTCTCGAGAAAATCATTCATGGACCAGACGGCTGTTGTCTTCCAGGATGGTGGTATCTTGAACGGGACAATCTACGACAACATTCGCTACGGCAACTCAAACGCCAGCGACGCCGACTGCGAAGAAGCTGCCCGTCTCGCAGAGTGCCACTTTATCCGCGACCTCAAGGATGGTTTCAACACTGTTGTTGGTCAGCATGCAACCTGCAACCTCAGTGGTGGCCAGGCACAGCGTATTTGCTTGGCTCGAGCGTTGTGCCGTAAACCCAGTTTGCTGCTGTTGGATGAAGCAACCAGTGCGCTTGACCCCGAGACAGAGGCTTCGATTGTCTCGACCCTTGAACGCCTCTCGCACAAGATGAACACTACGATTATCTCGGTTACCCATCGTCTGTCGACCGCTGTGAATGCGGACCTCATCCTCGTCCTGAACAAGGGTCGTGTTGCTGAAGAAGGCCGATACGATGATCTGGTTCGAAAGGGTGGATTGTTCACGGAGATGGTTCACAAGCATGAGAGTGGCGAGGAAGAGGAGGAGATTCGCAAGAAGAACAACACTGTCATGCGTCAGATGTCGTCGGACACGATCTCACAATCGTTTGACGATCCAACCCGTGCGGACAGTGCTCGTGCGCTGCAGCAGTTTACGCGGAAGTTGAGCTCCCGAGTTCACAACGACACTGAAATTAGCCGAGCTGGTGGCGGCACATCGTGGTATCGCTATGGGAACCGGCTGTCCAATCGCAGCCGTGGGAGAAGCGGGGAGGAGGCGTTTGGTCGACGGTCGCAAAACAGCAGCATCGTGGACGGACAGCAGCAGTGGAACGACCCCCCACCGAACCGACGACCCGCGAGCTCAGCTGCCAGCCAAGCCAGTGAAGATGACCGAAGCAAGTATTTCGTGCTGTAGAATGGAAGTTAGCAATGACATTGATGTGGGCTCGGTGCGGGCGTAGCCCTCACTGTCGAGCAACCATCCTGTGGGTGGACGAAGATCGCGTGTACACCGGGCCAGCCTTGGTCAGCGCCAACTGCGTTTTGTTTTCTTTTCTTTATAATATCAACCGTTCGTTGCTTGCTATCTCGCAGTATCATGACTACTAAGTATCCATTGGTTCTAATTGTGGGCACAAGGTACACTAGACTACACTTGGGAAGTTAGAATCCCAGTGTTGCACGACCGTAGAATTGATCATCGCCATCGGGGAAGTCGTCCTCGGCTTGTTCCATCTTGCTTGCGAAGGTGTCGACGCGTTTGTTGGCTTTGAGATACGCGTTTGCTGCCCTCAACGTCTTCACCCATCGATGAAGATCGTCACTTGTCTTGGTGAAGAAATGCGACTGCTGATCTGATGTACAAAGAATGAACTCGGTGCCTCGTGTATCTTCACAGACAACTTCAAAGCTCGTGTCCGACAGGTCGATCTCCCCTCGCACAACAGGATCTCCACGACGCTTGAAGTATCGCAGATGTCCACTTGCTGTGATTTCGCACCATCGTTCACGAGCACCACGCATCGTCTTCATGTTGCGTATCAGGCCCTTCTCGCTCCATTCAGTTGGGCCCTTGTCCAAATAGCCACTCAATGTTGGCATCTTGTCTTCCGCAGGCACGCTTGTAGTCGCGCTCTTCGTTGTTGATGAGGGTTCCGAAGTTGGTGCAACGCGAGAGGATCTCGCCGACGAGCCACCTCGTGTGCTCTTCATTGTGGACGAAGACGACGAGACGGATGATTTTGTTCGATCACGTTCACCCTTCAATGCAATCATGGCATCTTGGGCACGCCGCAGCTCATCTTGAATGGCCTTGCGTCTCTTTTGACATTCTCGCGCTACAACTTGGTCGCCGACTTGAGCTGCCTTCGCCATTTGGTCTACGACTGCCCTTTGCTTCTTCCTGAGTTCCTGAATTCGAGCCTCCAAGCCAGCGGCATCCGAGGGCAACTCCCCTCGAGAGGTGCTGTTGCCGCTGCTACTTGTATCCGCTACGCGTGAGTGCTCACGGTCACGATCACCCCGTTCTCGATCACGGTCCCGTTCACGATCGCGGTCACGGTCCCTTTCACGATCGCGGTCACGTTCCCGATCACGGTCTCGTTCACGATCACGGTCCCTTTCGCGATCACGGTCACGTTCGCCGACGCGCAATCGAGAACTACTGAATTGAGCTGAGTTGTTACTCGAGCTAACACTGGAATGCCCGCGAGATGACAGACTTGCGAGATGTCGATTCAACTGCTCCATCTCTTTCTCCACCTTCGACGACTTTCGCTGTTCTTTCACAAGCTCGTCTTCCATGAATCTCATCTTTTTTCGAATGGCTTCAAGCTGCTCTGCAGGTGTTGCGTTTGGATCGATACCAAAAAAGATATCATCGTCGGCTTTCTCATCCTCATCGGTCTTGCCGAGTTTGGCCAGAGCGCTCTCTAACTCGTCCAAGCTCGATTGCAATGTCATCCGTTCCTTGCGAAGCCGCTTGTTGCCAGCACCCATTTTGGCAATGTCGTCCGTCAGTTCTGTGTGCTTTCGCGCCAGCTCGTTGGCCTTGACAAACTCGGGATTTCCGATTTCATGCTTCTCCTGCTTTTTAAGGCGAACGAGCATGTCTTCGTACATTTGTTTGTCGCTGGCCAACTTGTCGTGCTCCTTTCGAAGTTCGAGGCGCCGCTCGTTGAGACTATCGAACTCATTCGATACCGTGTCCCACTTCTTCCTCGCCACCTGCAATCGCCTGGCGAGCTTCTTGTTCTCAATCGCCCACATCTCCGTGTGCAATTCCCCAGTGACCAGCACGCGTGTGTATTCTTGCTTCTGCACATGATATGCTGAAGGCTTTGTCTCCACGTTTTCCTTTTCCTCCTTTGCTCGGGCAGCTTCGGGGTTGTCCTCGACTGTGCCCTTGTCCACGTCGGCAAACTTCAGTTTCACCGGCCGTGATGCGCGTTTGAGTTGCGTCACGACCTCCTTGTACGTGAAGCCAGCGAGGGACGTGCCCTCGATGGACGTTAATCGCATGCCAATGGTCAGTCGCCTGCGTGCCAACAGCGTCAGCTGACTCACGCGCGCCACAAGCCATCAGCACCCAACGCCGTCGCACGCACTTGTGGGGCTTGACGCTCCAGTTGTGGAGCTCCGCGGGTCCGGGCTTGCCATTGACCTTTGGGAGGTCGTCGACTTCGGCTTGGAACTGCGGGTACGGGATGCTGTCGAGCTGCTTGACCTCGCGGAGGCTCACCCCGAGACGGCCATCGCCGAATTCGATCTCGATCTCGTGGACCCAGTTGTACTGCACTTGGACTGCGACATCGACGATCCGTCACCAATCATCGGGCGCCGTTCACGCACGCACACGAGGACTCCGTCCAGGGGCCTCGCACCTTTTTCCTTTTCCCTCTTGGGGGCCGATGGCGGGGGGGGCGGCGTCCACTGGGTCTTGCCGCTCGGGCTGATGTAGTAGTAGCGGCCCTTCTGGGACTTGCTCTCCTTCTTGGTCCAGCCCGGGGGCAGGTGGTCGCCGTGGGCGGCGCCACTGACGCTGCTGGCCGTGGACGCCTTGTCCTCGGCGCCGTCGTGGCTGTGGTTTGCGCGGCTCGACTGGCTCCTGCGTAGCCACGCAGCGGTGGTGAACGACGGCGGCGCGGGCATCGTCAGCAGCAGTGGCGGTGGGGGAAACGGCAACAGCAGGGGCGACGCACCTCCACATGGGCCCTTGGGGCGGTCGTCGATCGCGCTCTGGCCCGCGGGGGAACGCGGGGGAGCGACGGCGGCGGTGGCGGCGGCGGATCCGATGGGCCGATCCGCAGGGCGGCGATAGATGGGGCGAGAGCGTTTCCGCCAGCTTCACAAGGACGAGGAGCTCAGCTCGTGCCACCTCTGGTATGGCATACAGCCACATAAGAAGTCAGTGCTCAATATTGGTGAAAGGGGGAACCTGTAATCGGCTATGCTTTGCTGGGGTTTGAAAAACTGGTATTTTCACGAGTCCCTCGATCAAACATCCTCATGGGAAAGCCGGAGTCGCATGACTTGGGCACACTCGATCCAGCGCAGCACCGAGTCATCCACCACCGTGGCCGCGTTGTCGTCGATGATCGCGTAGGCCACAGACGATGGACGCCGCGTTCATGACTGCGCCGAGGCCGACGGAGGCCCCACGTGCGGCGTACGGTGCGCGGTCAGATCCGGCCTTCGGGCATTCCGTGATCAACTGTGATCGCGAAGTACTCAAACCGGCCTTGTGCCTTGACGAAGTGCCCGATGTACGCAACATGCCCGATGCACACTCGTTGGCGACACGCCCGGCGCGGTTCGTGGCGGAGTGGGGACTGAACCTCCCTCCCCCACACACACATGCACAAAGCATGCAGCGGGTGCATGGCCTGCGGGAGCGTCCCTGCTGCCAACTCAAGCGAGCAATTGCCACATTCTCTTACCGAGTTGGGGATTCTTGTGGAACCCATGTTCAGATCTGAACACTGTGCTTAGATCCTACCTGACCCACGTGCCCACATTCGCATGCTGCTGCTTCGGCAGTCAGCGTCGGAGGAGGAGGCACTTGCTGAACAACACAGAACCACAGAGCTCTCTGCGTCGCCTGATCATCATCATCGTCATGGGTAGTGGATGAAACCTAAATATTCTGTAGGATCGGTTTTGCAGGTCCAATTTGGAAGTGAACACGCCGATTTCAGCTTCTATTTACATCCATCCATTGGATGAAACCATTTAGTCCGGTCAAACTGGATTTGATTCCTGGTGGCACCACACCACCACCACCACCACCGCATGCGGCACCACCAGCTCGGGCGTGTCAAACACGACGGACCCCAGTTCTGCACGAGCCCCGTCCGTGACTATTACTGACGACCATCGACATGTCGATGCGCAATTCGTCGTCGTCGTCGCCCGCCGCCGCCGCCGCCGCCGTGTCTGCCGAGCTCGAGCACGCGCTGCGCCTGCGCTACCTCGACAGCCCCCGCGAGCGCGCGAGCCTCTGCATCCTCCGCGAGCTCGGGGTCGCCGTCGAGGCGATTGCAGCCGCCCCCACCGCGTCCGCGTCCGCGCCGTCGACGTCGGCGCCAACTACCGCCACCCGCCGCGTCCCCCTCGATGCCAAGTCGCCGCTGCTCGCCGAGCACGTGGCCGATGGGCCTGTGGCCTACGAGGTCGCCACTGGCCGGGTGCTCGTGGACGTCCGCGACGCCGGCGACGCCTGGATCCGCATGCTCCTCGGCCCCGGGCAGCGACTGACGCTGGCCCCGACGGCCAGTCGGCGCTTCGTCCAGGACCCGACGCTCCCGACGCCCGCGAATGCCGCCGTCGAGCTTCTCGAGACCCCCTCAACCGCGACGTTGGTACCCCGGCCGCGGTTTGCCCGGGCCCAGGACGCCGAGGAGCTCATCGCCTACCACTCGTTCCGGGAGCTCATCTGCGAGCTCTGCCGCCAGTTCTACGCCGCGGGGTGGGTCACGGGTACGGGCGGGAGCATCAGTATCCGCCACGGGAACCGCATCTACATGACCCCGTCGGGCGTGCAGAAGGAGCGCATCGCCCCAGATGAGCTCTACATGCTGGACCTCGACGGCGCGATCCTCGATGCCCCGGCGCCCAAGCCCGGGCGGCGCCTGCCCAAGCTCTCGGACTGCTCGCCGCTCTTCCTCCACGCCTACCGCCTCCGCGGGGCCGGGGCCGTCCTCCACAGCCACGGGATCACGTGCAACCTCATCACGGCGCTCTGCGACGGCCAGCGCGAGTTCCGGATCACCCACCAGGAGATGATCAAGGGCCTCGCGGGCCACGGCTACCACGACGAGCTCGTGATCCCGATCATTGAGAACACGGCCCGCGAGTCGGAGCTCGCCGACGCCCTTGCCGATGCCATCGTCCGCTATCCGCGGGCCTCGGCGGTGCTCGTCCGACGCCATGGGATCTACGTCTGGGGGGACTCGTGGGAGGCCGCCAAGCGCCACGGTGAGTGCCTGCACTACCTCTTCGAGACGGCCATCGAGATGCACAAGCACGGCCTCGACTTTGGCCGCCCCCCACCGGCGCTGGCGAACGCCGCGGCCGCTGCCGACGGCCCGAAGAAGCGCCCGCGGACCGTGGGCAGCGACGACGGGCACTCGCGGGCCATCGCGACCCCCGCCGAGGAGCGCCAGTACGTGCTCTTGGACATTGAGGGCACGACGACGCCGATCACGTTTGTCAAGGACGTGCTCTTCCCCTTTGCGCGGGACCGCGTCCGGGCGTTCCTCACGGAGACGTGGGCGACGCCCCAGACCCGCGCCGACGTTGCGGCGCTGCGGGCCCAGGCCGCCGTGGACCTCGAGAATGGCCTCACGGTGCCGACGATCCCCGCGATCTCGGGCAATGGCGACGACGAGGCCGCCACGCCCGAGGTCATCGCGGCCATCGTCGCCTACGTGCACCACAACATCGCCGCCGACCGTAAGATCACGGCCCTCAAGCAGCTCCAGGGGCACATTTGGGACCTCGGGTACGCGAGCGGAGCCCTTCGGTCGCTCGTGTACGCGGACGTGCCCGTGTTTCTCCGGCGCATGGCCCAGCGCCAGGTCCGCGTGGGGATCTACTCGTCGGGCTCCCGGGCGGCCCAGCGCGCGCTGTTCAAGTACTCGGACCAGGGGGACCTCCGGCCGCTCCTGAGCGTCTACTTTGACACCCGCGTGGGCCACAAGCGCGAGAGCGCGAGCTACGAGGAGATCTTCCAGAGCCTCGGGCTCGATGCCCCGAGCCAAGTGCTGTTTGTCACGGACGTCCTGGAGGAGGCCCAGGCCGCCACTGCCGCGGGCTTGCACGTGGCGCTCTCGGTGCGCCCGGGGAATGCCCCGCTGCCGCCGGACCACGGCTTCCGCGAGATCCGCTCCTTTGACGAGCTCTGAGGAGCAGTCGTTGCGAGCGAGAGGCCCAAATGCAAAGCGCAACAGCATTCGCTCCTCTCGATGTGCGGTTGTTCAATTCCTACAACAAACGTGTTTGCTCAGTCGACTAGTCTACTACGGCGACTTCTCCGTTCTCTTTGGCAGCGATCACGTTGGGACGACTTTCGCGGAGGGCCCCGCCGCGAGCGTCGGGAGGCGACGCGGGGGGTGGCGCTCGGTGCTCCGCTGGACGAGTCCCTCCTCCAGGAGAGCGGCGTCGACGACCACCACCTCCTCCCGTGGACTCGCGCCCCCGCCGCCACCTCCACCGTCCTCGCCAGTGGGTGGGGCCGCTCTGATCGTCGTCGACGCCGCCGCCGCCTCCGCATCCACCGCGACGAGACCATCGTCCGCGCCCTCGGCGTCCTCCGAGTCGCGTGCTTTCTTCTTCTTGTGGTGCTTGGGGTGTCGGTGGTGGCCGTGGGGCCGTCGCCGATGATGATGATGATGATGATGATGATGCTGGTGATGCTGGTGATGTGGATGAGGATCGTGAGCATGCGGATCACGGTCGGTCGGCGAGTCGTCGACGTCGTGCGCGTTTTCGTTGTTCTCCTCCGATGCATCGGCCAGTTGCTCCCCATCCGCCTCAATCGGGGGTTCTTCTGTGCCACCACCACCATCGTCTCCGTCAGACACCGCCTCGGCTACTGCGGGGATGGTCCTTGTCGCCGCCGCCGCTTCCGCCTGTGACGTGGCGGATGCGGATCCCGGGACCACCGTCTCCGAGACCAAGTTCTCGATCCGTCGCTCGTCCGACTCGCCCCCAGCAACCAGGGGCCCTGCCACCACTGCCACCACGGCCACCGCCTCTGGCGGTGTCTGCGCATTGTCGTCGGCGGCAACCACTGTCGTCATCGTCGTCGTCGTCGCCGTCGTCGCCGCGCCATTGGCGGCCCCCATGGGCTCGGTGCTCACGGTCATGGAGCGACTCACCCGGCGCCCACGGTCGCTGACCTGCCGGGTGAGCGCGACCTCGGGGCGCATCTTGGCCCGGAGGTTGGCAAGCTGCTGGCGCTCCCGGCGGCGCCGCCAGCGCTGGACAAAGCCCGTGACCACGGCCTCGACGAGCATGTCGGCGACCTTGGCCCGGTAGATGAAGATCTGCTTGACCCGGTCCCGCTGCTGCTCGTACGGGAGGGCCCGGATCCCGAGCTGGTGGATGCAGAGCATCCGGAGGAGCTCATTGAAGAAGGGCCGCTTGCAGCGCTGCTGCTGACAGCTCTCGAGGAGCGCCTGGACCTGGCTCCGGACCTGGAGGAAGGCCGTGCGCTGCGTGTCCCGGTCGACGCGGAGCCCCGGGGGGAGGTCGGCGAGGAAGCTCGCGAGCTGCCAGAGGGGGAGGACCCCGCTGTTCTTGGGGTCGTACTTGCGGAAGACCTCCCGATACGACTCAAAGTCGGCGAGGGAGATCGGGCAGACGTCCCCCTGGAGGTAGCAGCTCCGAAAGTTCTCGAGGATCACGGCGATGAAGAGGTTGAGGAAGACAAAGACCACGAGGAGCACGTAGGTGACGAAGAAGAGCACGGCTCCGCCCCCGGAGCCGCAGTCGGACTCGAGGTCCCCCGTCCGGGGGTTGGGCCGCTCGACGCAAAAGGGCCGGCCCTGCATGCAGTCGGTCATGGTCAGGTGCCAGTCGTCGCCGCTCATGATCTGGAAGAGCAGGACGAACGACGAGCCAAAGGTCCGAAAGTTGGAAAAGTGGTTGAGCGAGGGCCCGTAGCGGATCCCCCCAAAGAGCTGCCGCCCGACGATCGCGAAGATGAAGAAGATCATGAAGAGCAGGAAGAAGATATGGGCGATGGGCTTGAGGGACGCCCGGAAGGTCTGGAAGACGGTGTAGACCCCACGGTTGAGCCGGACGAAACGCAGCACGCGCATGACCCGGAAGATCCGCCCGGCCTGGACGATCTGGTGGTAGCCCTTGGCCAGCGAGTACGCCACGAGCGAGCCGATGAGGATCGAGAGCTCAAAGACCCCCGACATGCTCAGGATGTAGTGGTGGCGGAAGGCGACGCACTTGAGCACGGCCTCGAGGGTGAAGATGGAGAGGAAGAGCAGCTCGACGACCTGCGAGGACGTCGAGTCGCTCGACGACGACGACGACGAGCTCGGGTTGAAGAGCAGGAGGAGGACGTTGAGGAGGATCGCGACGGCGATGCCCCGGCCAAAGTACGGGTGCTTGCAGAGCTCGTAGATGCGGTTGAGCGCCGGGTGCGCCGGGCGGGGGATCGACTGGAGGGGCTTGAGGAGCAGGACGAACTTCTCGAGGTCGACCCAGGACTTTTGGCTCTCGGTCAGGATCTGCGTGCCGTTGTTGCGCTGGAACTGCTCGACGAGGACGCCGACGAACAAGCGGATGACGAAGAGCGCGCCGATGTACACGTAGAGGACGAAGAAGAGCGCGTAGAGGGGCGTGTGCTCCCGCTCGGGCTGGCGGTTGGCCCCCGTGATGTCCATGGCCGCGAAGGTCTTGTCGACCCACTTGAGGGACGTCATCTCCAGGAGCGTGAGGAACGCCGCGCCGATGTTGTCAAAGCTGAAGCGCGCGTTGTCCCAGACCCGCGGGGCGAGGATCCCCCCGCCGACGGGGACCGTGACCTTGGCGGCGGCCTCCTGGAGCGGCAGGGCCCCGTCGGGCTCGATGATGAAGAAGCCCACGCACTCGGCCATGGTCGCGACGCCCTTGTCGTTGCACGAGTAGAAGAGCCCCGAGAAGAGCGAGCGCCCGACGACCCCGAAGATGATGTAGACGATGGAGCACAGGGCAAAGACATTGCCGACGTGGGGGAGCGACTGGGCCACGGCGTTGAGGATGAGCTTCATCTCGTGGTTCCGGCCGACGATCCGCAGGGGGCGGAGCACCCGCCCCGCACGGAAGACCCGGGCGAGACCGACGCCCCCGCCGCTGCGGTAGCTGATGATCTCGTCGGCGATGGTCACGATCAGCAGGAACAGATCGAGCTGGTTCCACTTGTCCTCCATGTAGGCCTGCTTCCAGACGTAGCCCAGGCGCTCGTCGCTGTGAAAGACGCTCATCCGGAGGTAGTCAAAGCCGAAGCCCGTGCTGCTGACCTTGGCGACGAACTCAAAGACGAGCACGGCGAGGACGACCTTGTTGGTGACGCTCAGGGCCAGCGTCAGGGTGGCATCGCCCCCGCCATCGGCGTGGACCCACGGGTGGGGCTCGTCCAGGACGAGCGTGAGGCAGCTCACAAAGATCATGACCATCACGAGCCGCCCAAACCACGCGTTGGCGGTGACCCGCCGGCAGAAGCGCCGCCAGGAGGCCCCGATCCGGGCGAGACCCGAGGCCTCGGCCGCAAGTGGGCGTCGCCCGCGGTGCTTGCCGCCCCCGCGTCGCCCGTGGGATGCGTGATCACTACTGCTGCCCTGCGGCGGCAATGGGGCCGCGAGGGAGCTCGTCCGGGCGTCGTCGAGGCCGAGGAACATGCGGAGCTTGACGTTGCTGACGTTGTCGAGGGCCTCCATCTCGCCAAAGGCCCGGACGCCCTCCTCCTCGATCTTCTCGTAGATGTCGAGTTCCTTGGGGATGGCGATGATCTGCTCGAGCTGGAGCTGATACGCCTCCTCCTCGGTGATGGAGAAGTTTTCGAGGATGACGGCGATGAAGAGGTTGAGGAGCACGTACTGGCCGATGATAAAGTTGATGATGAGGAAGGGCACGAGGAGCACGTGGGGGTCGTCGGCGTTGACGGCGTCGTACGTGACGCTCGACCACTGGTCCGCGGTGATGACCTGGAGGAGCGTGAGGAAGCTCCGGCCGAACGTGTCAAAGTTCCACCGGGGGCTCTCGCCGTCGTTGGAGAGGTGGCTGCCCCCAAAGAGCTCCATCGCGACGATCGAGTTGACGACCTGGAAGAGGATGAGGAACATGACCACGTCCATCACCGCCCGGGACGACTTGAGCACCGACTCGATGAGCTTCCGGGTCCCCTCCCACTTCATCATGAGCCGGCTCACGCGGAGCGTCCGGAGGGACGAGACGCTGTTGAGCCCACTGAAGCTGGTGTTGAGGTTGTTGAGGACCATGTTGATCGTCGTGCAGACCACGACGACCATGTCGAAGAAGCGCTCGGTGCTCCGGAGGTACGTCCGCAGGCCCCGCATGGCCACGATCCGCGCGACCATCTCGAGCAAGAAGACCGCCCCGAAAAAGTACTCGCTCACGTTGAGCACGAGCCGCATCGTCGCGTCCATGTTGGGGTACTCGACCAGCAGGAAGCCCGTGTTGGCGATGATGCACGCCGTGATGCAGTCGTCAAAGCGCTTGGACAGGACAAACCCCTGGAAGCGCACAAAGAGCGGGTGCGCGCCGGCGCCGGGGCCCACGAGGTTGCTCAGCGACGGGAACGGCGCCTGCGTGTGCAGCGCCGTGGGCTTGCGGGAGCTCGGGGCCGCGTGGCCGCTGCTGGCGGTGGTGGCTGTCGACGCCGTCATGGTCGTCGTCGTGGTCGTCGTGGCCAGCGCCGGGTCCGGGAGCCCCGTGGCCGCCGCCGCCGCGAGAAACTCCTCGACGGACGCGGCATTCTGGATCAGCTCGAGGGTCGTCTCGACCGTGAGGTTCCGGAGCGAGTGGTACCGGTTCGTTCGGGCGAGGAGGGTCCCAGTAGAGAGGGGGGCGACGATACCGGCGGCACTGGTGGCGGTGCTGGCGGTGGTCCCCGCGGCCATGGGGTCCGAGTGCGTCGCCGCCCCCGTCGTCGGATCCGTCTTCGCGTTGTTGTTGTTGCTGCTGCTGCTGGCCTGGATGGACTCCTCGATCGCCAGCGTCGCGCCCATGATGAGGCTCACGCGGGTCTCCTCGGCCTCGGGGTCCATCTTCTTCATCCCGCACGCGGGGGCCGTCGCGCGCCGCTGGCCGTCGCCGTCGCTGCCCTCCGTGGCGATCTCGTTCTCGACGGTAAAGTTCATAAAAGCCGTGGTGATGACCGCGACGAAGAGATTGACCACGAGGAAGACCATCGAGCCGACGATGGCCACGAAGAAGAGCGACGACAGCGCCGACGTGTACTCGACCACGGGCTCCATGATGTCAGCGACCCAGCCGTCCTGGGCCACGACGAGGAAGACGAGGAAGAGCGACCGCACGCCCGTGTCAAAGTTGACAAACGCCGAGCTCCGGGGCACGGGCTCGCAGGTCCGGGAACCGCATGCGGCGTTGGCGGCACAGTACATCCGGGGGAGCGCCGGGAGCGTGGCGTTGTCGGCGCCGATGTGCGTGACCGCGCACTGGCGGTCGTAGGCGCCCTTGAACGCCTCGAGGCCAAAGATGGAGAAGGCCAGGAGGAAGAAGAGCGCGAGGGTCCCGACGTTGGCGAGGAAGGGCACGGCCCGCATGAGCGACCGGAGGATCCGTCGGAGCCCCGCGTAGAGGGTCAGGCAGCGGAAGGTCTTGATCCCCCGGAGAATGTGCCAGCGGCGCCCACCAAGATGCGACAGCAGACTCGCCACGAGCAGCACGACGTTGAGGATGCGGAACTTGCTGCGCCGGAAGAAGGCCTCGGGCCCGCGGATGAAGCCCACGGCGAGGCCCTTGAGTACGAGCTCGAGGAGCAGCAGCAGCGTGAGCCCCACGTCCAGGCGCCCGTACGTGGGGTTCTCGTGCCCCGGGTCCAGGGCCAGGACGAGCATGTCCCCAAAGACCACCACGTAGACGAGCGCCCGGAAGGTCTGCGTCTTGATCAGGGCCCGGAGGCGCCGGCGCCAGGGCGCCGGGGGCGCCTCGCAGGCCCCTGTCGACGGCGACGGTGGCGCGGTTGTCGCCTTGGTCTCGAGGATGTGGGCCATCGTGGGCTGGATCTGCCGGCGCGTCGCCCGGACGAACTGGCTGAGACTGAAGCGCGGGTGCGCGGGGTCGTCGCCCTCTCGAGGCCCGTGGTTCTGGTGGGGGCCACCGTCAGCGCCGTGGCTCGCCGCGGTCTCCCCATCAGGTGGCGGGGGGACAAGTGGCGGCGCCTTGGCCTTGGACCGGATGCGCTCCTGCATCCGCCGTAGCCGCTTGAGCTCCCGCTGGGTCGCAATGAGCACGTGGGCCATGGGGTTGGTCAGCAGCGCCGAGGTCTTGTCCAGGAGCGCCCGGTCCTCGACCGACAGGCGCTTCATGGTCTTGCGGGTCTCGGGGGCCAGGGACTTGGCGAACCGCCGCTGGTCGACGAGGGTCCCATCATCGGTGGCGCCACCGACCTCCTCGCGGCCGTTCACGTCGTCGTTGAGGTCGTCCTCGTCCTCGTCGTCATCGTCCACGTGCCCGTCGATGACTGCCGCGTACTGGGACGAGCCCCGAGCCACGCGACCGCGTGATGGGGGCGGAGCCGCCGTGTCCGGGTCGCCATGGGAGGAGGCCACGGCCGAGCCCGCAGTCGCGTGCTCCCAGTCCCCGGCCGTGACCGCCACGCGCGCTGCACTCGAACTCGTCATGCTCGCCGGCGGGCGCTCAGGCGGGCATCCCGAGCGGACGGAGGCTGAGGAGGGCGGCGGCCGTGTGCGAGGCCGTCGGGCGAGAGGGTCGATGGGAATAGTAGCAGCGAGGTTGCGCGAGCGCCGGCAAACGTTGCCCCAAGCCGTTTCGTCCTGAGCGATTTGCAGGCCCCGAACAGACGGGTGTAGCACGGAGTCATCGCAGTCGTGTTTGTCGCTTTGATCGATTCCGCGGCGGGGCCATTGAGATCGTATCCCCCTCCCCGATGATCAGACCCGGCAAGGGGCCGCGTCGGTCATTCCCTCAGGTTGGTATCCAATACAATATTCTCTCCGCTTTAAAACTCGCGTCGTCTACTCCTTTCTCCGGGCTGGCTGTCTGTCCTAGGCGCTCGCGCCGGCGCCGGCGCCGGCCTGGGCCACAAAGTCCTTGGCCAGTTGCTTGACGTGGGCGATCGAGGCCTCGTCGCCATGTGTCTGCTCAAACTGCAGGTACTTCTTGAACAAAAACTTCATCTTCTTGGCCGAGAACTCCATCGCCACGAGCCGCTCAAAGACCGCCCGGACGTACGCCGCGTCGCCGCCAAACTTGATCTCCTTGTCGACGTACACGCTCCAGAGGTCGAGGCGCTTGGGGTAGTTGGCCAAAATGCCCTCGAAGATGGTCCGGGCCTTGTCCACCTCGTCGTGCTCGTACATGAGCTGCCCATACTTGAGGATCACGACCAGGTGCTTGTGGGCCGCGAGGCTCTTGAGGGCCCGCTGGAGAGTCTCAGCGGCCTCGCCCATGGCCCCCTGGGCCACGTGGTACTGCAGCGCCCGGGACCAGATCTGCTTGCTCTTGCGGAATTTCTTCTGCATGGTCGCGAGCGTCGTCGCCGCGTCCTCGTGCTCGTTCGCCCGGGCGTAAATGTCCACGAGCTGCAGGTAGACGCGCTTGGGGTGGTTGACCCGGAGGGCGCTGTTGAAGACCCGCAAGAACGACGCATCGTCGCCAAAGTCGTGCTCCAGGTTGAGGTACGCGACCCAGACGTTGAGCTTCTCCTTCTCGTCCCGGAACGACACCGCCGAAGTGGCCCGGACGGCCACGTCCCGGGCGAGATCGACCTCGGTCAGAGACACGTGGAAGGCCATGTACTGGATCCACAGGAACGAGCTCTGCGGGTTGACCGCCACGAGCCGTTCATAGTCGTCGGCCGTCTGCGGCCGCTCCTCGTTGCTCGCGAGGGCCTTCTCCCGGAGGGCGATCCACTCCTCGGTCTGCTTCTTCTGCTGCTGCTTGGTCCGGCGGGTCTTGGCCGCGTCGGCGCCGCTGTCCTTGTCCTCATCGTCGTCGTCATCGTCGGACGAGTCCCCCGTGTCCTTGGCCCTGTGCTGGTCGAGGACATTGGCAAAGCCATCCCACGTGAACTCGACCGACTTGGCCGCCGCGTCCTCGTCGTCGTCGTCCTCGGACGACGAGTCCATGTCCTCATCGTCGTCTTTCTTCACGGACTTGGTCGGGGTCTTGGCCTTCGCCTTGGTCACGACCATGGGTTTCTTGGTCGCTTGTTCCTCCTCGACCTCCATCGCCTCGGCCTCGGCCTCCTCGTCCTCGTCCTCGTCTTCCTCGCTCTCCTCGTCGTCGTCTTCCTCCTCATCCGAGCTCTCGGGCTCGCCCTCAAAGTACGAGGGCTTGAGCCCAAACGACACCCGGCGGTCCTCGATCTTGAGGATCTTGGCCTTGACGTAGTCGCCCTCGCTGAAGATCTGATCCAACGCCTGCGTCACGCGTTCGTCGGCAATCTCCGAGATGTGACACAGCCCGCTGATGTTGCTCTTCTCGATCCGCACAAAGACCCCGTACGACTGGACCTTGGTGATCGTGCCCTTGACCGTGAGCCCCTCCCGGAGGTCACTCCACTGGACCATGGCCACGTCCTCCGAGACGACCGACGCCTTGAGGCTCATCTCGAGGCCCTTGTCCGTCGTCCGGGTCACGCGCCCGACGACCAGCTTGCCCATGGGGAACTGGGCCTTGGGGTCCTTGATGAACTCGTCGCTGAGGTCCCGGAGGAGCACGCGGGCGAGCGTTCGGCGGTTCACGCGCAAGAAGCACCCGCTCGCGGTCGTCGACGCCACGACCGCCGGCACGAGGTCCCCGACTTGGTACGTCGGAGCCGGGGCCGCGGCGTAGGCCTTGGGGTCAGCACGGGCATCGGCCCGGAACGAGACATCGAGTTGCTTGTCCTCGCTCGCGACAACGACGCACTCGGCAAAGGCTCCGTGGGCAAACGCCGGGAGCTCGTGCATGGCATTGACCCACTGCGCCGGGGAGAGGAGCTCGGTGATGCACGCCCGGGCAAACGTGTGCGCGCCGAGCTGGACCATCACCGCCGGGGCCTTGAGCACCGAGAGCTTGGTCGTGATCATCGCCGGGAGCACCGCGCCGACCTTGGGCGGGGCCGCCGAGGCCCGCACGAGCGAAACGTCGAGGTGCTTCTTGTCCTCGTCGACCGCGAGGATCCACCCTCGGACCCGCCGACCGACAGCAAAGTGTGTGCGATAGTCGCCGAGGACCGCGAGGTCCCGTGAGAGCTCGATCGCCGCGACAAAGGCCACGACACGATGGCTCAGCCGCACCAAGACACCGTCCGTCTCGTGCTCGACGACCACGCCCTCGACGGCTGTCCCGGGCTGGAGGAGCGCCCGTCCGGCGCTGTGCTCCTGCCAGTCGGCGCGGACGAGGGCCTGCAGAGCCACGGGCTCGGCCATGTCGACGTCCTGGGCCCGCAGCGAGAGGCTCAGCGCGTGGAAGTTGGCTGGGTTGCTCTCGCTCACCGGCTTGCGCTGGTTCGCGCCCTTCTCGACGGCCGCGAGGATCCGCCCGCGGACGACCATGTTGACGTTGAAGCGGTCAAACGGATGCGCCTCGCCCTCCTCGGTCGGCGCGTCCACGTCGACGATCGAGACGAGCGCGACGACTTTGCCGCACTTGCTCGAGGTCTTGAGCTTGATCTCCATCGAGTGCTCCTTGATGCCGATGATGCGACCCGTAACGAGCTTGCCGAGGGCCAGGTCCTCGTTCGCGTACTTGGGCAAGTGCTCCGCGGGCTCGTCCGTGAGCTTCTTGTTCTTGCTGGCGCTGGTCTTCTTGGCCGACGCCGCGAGGAGCTCCTCGTCCTCGTACACGAGCACCGGGAGCCCGTCAAACGGCGTCTGGAGCGATCCCAATGCCGGCGACGTTACGTACGCCGACGGCACGACGCTGCCGACTTCAAGCTCAACGCTCGCGCACGTCCGCGAGGGGCACCAGTAATCGGCAACCTGCAGGATCGCGAGCTGCTGGGTCTCGGGTTGCTGCGGGTCGGCAAACGCCACGATCGCGTACTTCTGCAGCGACGCGTCCCCACCACGGATGGCCACGACACGGACGCCTGCGATCGCGGTCTGCTTGGTCAGCCGGGTCTTGTGCTTGCGGGCCTTCTTGGCCCCGCTGGCCACGAGCTCCGGGGCCACCGAGCCAATGTACAGGCGCTTCTCAAAGTCATAGTCAACGAGGAGAAGCTTGACCTTGTCGCCCTGGTCCCAGTCCGCAGCCGTGGCCTCGTCGACCCCGGGGACGATGACCGTGACCGACTCGTCCTGGAGCGTGAAGACGGCGCCGTACGGGCGCACGCCGACGAACACGGCCTTCTCAGTCTTGCCCAGGGCCAGCGGCGCCCCAGGGGACTCGTCGCCGGCCGTGGCGAGCTGTTGCTCCTTGAAAAAGGCCTCGATCAGCGGCGGCGCCATCGTCGCGAGCCCCGACTTGAGGGCCCGGTAGTCTCGAACACCGACGACAAACTGCTGCTTGTCTGTCTCGACCTTCTCAACGTGGCAGACGACGGTCTCGCCCATCTCAAAGCTCCCGGCCTCGACCTCGGTGACAAACTTGTCACTCAAAAAGGCCTTCGGGGCAAGGGCCGTGAGGTGATTGAGGAATCGGACAAAGACCCCGCGGCTGGGGCTCACCGAGGCGACGACACCGACCAGCAGCGCCCCGGGCTTGACCTGCTCGAGCGTCCGCGGGAGGCGTCGGGGCTGCGCGGCCGAGTGCACCAGGAGGGGCTTCCGTGAGAGCGTCAGGACGCCATCCCGGGCCACCGCGACCACGAGCAGCGGCTCCGCCACGACGTCCCCGACGCTCCACCGCTGGACGAGCGCGTCGACGAGCGCCGTCTCCCGAGGAAAGTCGGTGAGATGCACAAACGGCAGCACGGCCTCGAGGCCATCTTCTGTCTGCAGGCGGAAGGCCCCGCCCTCGATCTCCATGATCGTCGCATTGCGGAGGAGCTTGCCGACGAGGGCGCTCTGGTCCTCCGACGCCGCGGTGGCAACCGCACCCTTGGTCGCGGCCTTGGTCACCGTGCCCGTGAGATCAAACGTGAGCATCAGTCGCTGCTTCTGGACGTCGCAGCGGGTCACACACGCACGGACAACCTGGCCGACCACGTAGGCCTCGGCGAGGTTGGTGATCCCGGCCTGGTGGAGCAGCGCCGCGGGGACGAGGCCGTAGACGTTGTTGTAGAAGCTCACGACGACGCCGTACTCGGCAATCTTGGTGATGTAGCCCTGGGCCACGCGCCCGGGCGTGGCGTCCTCGTACGACGCCAGGATCGCCCCCTCGTCGGCAGTCAGCAGCGCCTTCTTCATCGTCAGGTACGTCTTCTTGGCCTCGAGGTCGACGCGCAGCACCCGGGCCTCGACACTCTTGCCGACGGTGTACTTGCCGCTGCCGGTCTGCGTGTCCTTCTTGCCCGTGCTCTTCTTCTTAAGCGCGAGGAACGGGGGCACGTGCTGAACCGAGACGACGCCGCGGACGCCCTCACTGATCTCCAAGAGCACCCCCCACGACTCGATCGCGAGGATCTTCCCCCGGACCTTGAGCCCCGGCGTGAGGTCCTTGTGCCGGAGCACGAGCTGGCTCAGCGACGACTCCTTGCAGCTCACGTTCACGATGCCATCAAAGGGCGCAAAGCCAATGACCCGGCACTTGATGCCCTCGCCCACGGTGAACTTCTTCTCGAGCTTGTCGACGTGACCATCGGCGGCGTTCGAGATGTGCACATACGCCGGCTGGAACGACTGCCAGTTTCCCTTCTTGCCCTCTTCGGCCTCCTCTCCGGCCCCCTCGTCCATGCTCGCGTCGCCGTCGGCATCAGCGTCGTTCTTGGTCTTGGACTGCTTGCTGCCCGTGGCCAGGGACAGCAGCATGCCGATGCCCGCGTCGATGCGCTCGATCGTCGCGTTCTCAATGACGTCGCCAATGACAAATGGCGACGGCGGCAGCGCCAGGTGCACGACGTGGGGGGCCATCGACAGCGTCACGTCCTTGGTCGTGCGGTTGATGCTGATGATTCGCGCGCGGCCCTTCATGCCCTTGCGGTACGCCTCCGCCCAGTCAGCCTCGCACGGGTTGCTCATGTGGTTTTGCTCGACCGTCGCGCTGAAGAACGTGAGGAAGTTGACTCGGAGGCCATTCGCAAGCACGTCCTCCACGCGGACATTAAGGAGCATCCCCGGCGTGAGCTGGTTCATCGTGAAGCCATCGCCGCGGGTCACCGCCCGCGTGACCTGCGCGGGGTCCGGGCTCAGCGTCGCCGTCGACGTGTGCGCGTTCATGGCCGTGACGACAAACAGCGCGTGCTGGCCGACAGCGGGGACCATGTTCGCGTTGGTGAGCTCGCGCATGGGGGCGAACGCGTGGAGGCCCCGGACGCCGAGATTGATCATCGCACCGTGGTCCTCGACCGACGCGACCGTGCCGTACATGGTCATGCCCTTGGCAATCGACGCCGGGCCGAGCTCGGCGTGGATCCGCGTCAGGCGCATCGAGAGGCTGAGCTTCTTGCTGGCGTTCTCCTTGGACTTGGCCAGGACGATGCACGGGACAAACTGCCCGACGCGGAACAGCGCCGGCAGTGACGGTCGCTCGGCCTCGCGCTCACCGTCGTCGGCCTTCGTCGACTTGGTGGCAGCAGCGGCAGCGGCGGTGTGGCACTCGTCCGAGACCTCATCATACGCGACGACGCCGGTGAGTTTGTTTGGTAGCGACAGCATGAGCTCCGTGTCGCTGATCTGCCGCACGCAGCCGAGGACGAGCATGTTCCGAGTCAGGGTCTTGAACGTAAGCGCCGTGGCCGTCTCGGCGGCCTTGTCCTGCTTGGCCTGGTTCTTGACATCGGCGCCACCCACGGCGGTCACCTTGCGGACCTTGGGCTTGCCGCCCGCGGGCTTTGCGGACTGCTGTTGCTTTTTCTGCTGCTGTTGCTGGAGAGCGACGCCCTTCTTGCCAAAGAGCGCATCGACGTCGTCGTCTGCGGCGGCCTCGCCATCGACATCGGCCGTGACCGACTGCTCGGGATCGGTCGCCGCATGCTTACGCTTCTTGTGATGCGGCGGCTGCTTGGTCTTTTGCTGCTGCTGTTGCTGGAGCGCAGCAGTCGCGGGCGTTTGCACCGCCGTGGGCTTCTTGCCGCGGGGAAAGCTCGGCGCCGCAGTCATGAGTGGAGGATTGGCCCGCACCGCTTCGCCGCCAATGTTGATCTGCCTCGCAAGTGGAAATGCTGTCAACGTTGGTTGGTGGAGACACTCGAAGGGACCGGTGGAATACCGGTGTGGCGGAACAAGCAACCAGTTTAGTAAGTTCGCATGTATACCTGCGGCAAAGTATACACACATGGCTACATTTCTTGGATCCCCAAAGGACGCGCACTTTTGACGACAACCTGTCAACTCCTCGAGCCCCCGCACGACTGTAGTCGGCCTTACTCCTTGCTCCCTACGCGGCGCTATTCACACGTGAAGGGACGCGCACCAGGACCATTTACCTCCAGATGAAACCCCCCGCCCTCTCCCTCAACGCCGCCCTGAGCATAGGCACATTCATTGCGTCCCCTCGGCCTCGGCCCAGTCGTCAAGTTGACTACTGCAGATCACCAAGCACCACCCAGCTGACGCCCTCGACGACTTCGCCCTGTCTCGTCGAAAAATGACCGCGGAGGCCGCCAAGGACCCCCGTAAGTGGGGTCGCACGTGGCCGGCGATCCGCCTCGGGGCCGACTTTCTCGTCATGGTGCTCATGTTCATCCTCGACTTGCGTGATATCTGGTACAAGACCCGCTGGATCGGCCCCGAGCAGACGTACGCGTTCATGGCCGTCGGCACGCAGTTCCTCCAGCCTGAGACACTCGAGACAACCTTTAACCGCACCAACAACACGGACGAGATCATCCCCCGGCTCTCGGGCTGGAGCTCGTTTCTGAGCAAGTGCGAGAGCCTCCGACCCATCTCGACGGGCCCATTCTTCCTCCACGCCATGGGCATCAACTGCGACGTCGGCCGGCCCAATGCGAGCCACGTCGTTCCTGAGATGATCTTCGTCAGCAGCGTTCGCTCCGACACCCTCTCATGGTCGGCGTGTCGCCTGCTCCGGGAAGACCGCAAGCCGACGATTTGCCACAGTCGTCTCGTCAAGGGATACTCAGCTCGCTACAACCTCGTCGAGACGCCGGCGCTGCTGGTGCTCAAGTCCCGGGACTCGGACGAGCACTACGAGCCCGACATGTCGGAGGAGATCGCCCGGCCGTGGACGGCCCAACCGGAGAGCGATGCCGAGGCCGAGCTCCTCGAGGTCCTGGATGTGATCTCCATGAGCTCGTTCGTGGGCTCCATCACGTGCGTTGAGGGCTTCGCCTACGAGGGCCCCGGTCACTACACGTCGTCGCTCTTTGGCTGCGGGAGCCCGACGTACTTTCGCAGTGCCTTTGTTGGCCACCACGCGCCCAAGATCATCCAGTACCAGCAGAACAAGGCCTGGATCACCTCGGACGTGCTCACGTTCCTGGGGCTGAACTACATCATCCGCGAAAACTGCTGGTCCAAGTTCCACGCCGAGATCCTCCAGGACGGCAAGAACACGCTCTCGCTCGTCCACGCGACGGTCATCAACTACTCATCGGCGGGGATCCTGTACACGGCCCTGGTCTTTGTCGATGTCCTCCTCTTCTTCATCAACCTCGTGAGCGTCACCGAGATCGTGTCGCTCGTCCTCTGGCCCTTGGTCGCCGAGCTCCGCGTGAGCGATCACGATCGGATCATTGGCACCTCGCGGGCGCCCTTCACGTTCGACGACTACAAGGCGATTCTCACGTGCCCGCTCTTCCGGAGCCTCCCGGTCGCGCTGTTGATGCTCGTCTCGCAATTCCTGACGTGGATGATCACGCTCCCGGGGTCCGTGATCTGGACGTGGACCGAGGACACCTCGGCCCAGGTGCAGGCGTATCTCTCGACCGTCCGCATCTGGGTCATCCCCATGATCCTCCTCAACATTGTCTGGGATGCCATCGTCTTTGTCTTTGAGAAGTACGCCTACGCCTACAGCCAGCGAGCGTACGTGACCGTCTACGAGGTCTTTTGCATCACGACCTTAATCGGCTACTACCACCGGCAAAAGGTGTTTTCGATCGGCGGGGCCAAGTACGACGTCGAGATCCAGCGCCGGGTCGACTTTCTCTCGTTCAAGGACCACATTGCCTTTGGGAACGTCGTCCCCGAGTTCCAGGATGCGTTGCAGAACACGAGCCTCGCGGTCGCCCGTATCATGTATGACCCACTGCTCACGATCGTTGGCTGGAGCACGCTGAGCATCTGCGGGGTCACGTTCCTCCGGTTCCTCTACCACGTGATCCGTCGCACGCCCACGGCCACGGAGCTCGTGCAGCGGGAGACACCAGCCCGCCGAGACGGCGAGCCCCAGGACGACGGCCACCACCGGCTCCCGATCGAGGAGCTCCTGGACATCCCCATCCGCGCCCGGAGCCTCGTCCGCAACGCCCGGCAGACGGAGACCATCATCCAGCGCAAGGTCTTCCTCCGACCGTCGTCCTACGTCGAGCACGGGATCATCATGGAGCAGGACAAGCTCCGCACCCGACGGGGCTTCTTCGACACGATCCTCTATGCGATGGACGCCCATGGCCACGCTGAGAAATTCTCGACGACCGAGGCGGAGGAGAACGCGGAGCTCCCACCACCGGCGGATGCCGCGGGGCTCCAACGACGACGCCAAGTGCTCCAGCCCATGCGGTAAGTACTGTAGAGACAAACGTGCATGTTACCGAATGTGATCGCGATGGTTGCTGCCTGTGAGGGCCCCTCACTCGATCGGCGGTGGGGACGCCCCCTGCCGCCGCCCAAAGAGCGGCTGCAGATGCTCCTGATCGAACGCATTCCACGCATCCCGGATCCACGTCGCCTCCTCCTCCTCGTCACTTGACAGTAAGAGGGCCGTGTCCTCGTTGGCATCTTGACGATTGCGGTCAACGTGGTGCATCTCGCACGTGTGCGCGAGGCCGAGGACCCGGACGAGGCGACCGATGAGGAACGTAAAGCCCTGACAATCCAAACAAACAAAGCATCGGACTGCTGCACCGTGATGCAGCATGCAACGTGCGCCGATAACGTACAAATGTGGTCACGAGGACCGTGAAGAGCGTCGAGGTCCGGATGATCGCGGCGTGTTGTGCATCGTCCTCGTAGCCGCGCGCATTCAACGCCAGAGCAAAGGCAATGGCCCCACGCACGCCAGAGATCCAAATGATCACCATGAAACGGAAGGGAATGGGGCGGCGCCGCCAGAGATTCGCCACGAGGCAGAGCGCGACGGTCGCGAACGCCCGAACGACAAGGCAGACGCCCAAGCTCACGAGGAGGAACCGCCACTCCCACACCAGCGTGTCCGTGTCTGCGAACAACACCAGCGCCACGCTCATCAGCAAACCCTCGCGCCCCACGTCATGCCGACGTAGCATAACGCAACGGACAGGCAAATACACTCAGCCCCATGTAGACAAAGATGAACGTCTCGGCGAGGAAGGACACCGTTCGGAGCAGGTGCGAGATCGTCGTGCGGCTGGCCGACGAGATGTTGTGGACGTGGTAGTGCCGGATAAACGCCCCACTGAAGAGCACCGCGCAGTGGCCGCTCAGTTGGACAAACTCGCCGACGAGGTAGCACGCGTACGAGAACAGCAACAGC
>JAADYI010000127.1:0-30017 GCA_023338185.1 Lagenidium sp. CBS 127285
GAGGGAGGGAACGCACCGACTCGTATCGGACGACGGCGAAGAGCCGAATGGCAAAGGACATGAGGCAGATCATGCCGAGGATGGCGTACTTGGCGACTGGCGCGAGGGCCGTGGCCTCGTCCTCCACGTCGACGGGCGAGTCCAGGTCAACGCCAAAGACCAGGGGCTTGGTCGGGGCCGCATCGGCGGCCTCGGGGGCCGGGGGCGGCGTCGGGGCCACGGGGGCCAGGGGCTCGTCCTCGACGCGCTTCTTGCTCTTGCCCTTGGGCGCCATCGTTCTCACTCGCGAGGCCGTGGGGAGATCGAGATGACGTGCCAGCACAAGAGCTCGCCAAGATATTTTACCGTGTCAACTGTCCCGAACAGAGGGGGGTATCATACGGGGGGGGGACGTAATTACGAAAAGGGGACTCGGGATACAGATCTCAATTGTACACACTGTAACCCGTTGCCGATCGGACCGGTCCCGGTACCTCGCCCTAACCCCTCCGATCGTCCGGTCCGGTTCGACAGGCTTGGGCCATTCTGCTCGATGGGAAGACAAGCACGGGTGGTGGTGGGGGTCGTTTGTGTGGGCGCAATGTCAGCTCGCCCAACGTTCCTGTTGTTGGGCCCGACCGGTGTTTGTTTGGGGGTTGCGCCACTCGCTACTGTCCAAAGCAATCAGGAAGGTAAGGGGAAAAATGAACTCTGGCGTCCCGAGTGGCGGCGGTAGCGGTGGCGGCAGCAGCAGCAGCACCAACAGCAACAGCAGAGACGACGGCGACGACGACGACAGCGGGCGTGCCCGTGAGCGTGCTCTGGCGTCCTTCTTCGTCGCATCCTTCACGCTCAGCTGCCCTCCTACCACCGTGTCGATGCCATCGGCCAATGCGGAGGTTCCGCGTTGACAGCATATCAATGAACCCCCTCAATATCGTGCGCAGCGGGGGGGGGGAGGGGGGGAAGCATCGATGAGACCCACGCGAACTACCCATCCGCTGCCAGCTCCGCCGCCGCCGCCGAACGCTAAATGTTCCAGCCGTCGATTGTATTAACGCCGCCCGTTGGTCCAACACAGAGCCGTCACCATGACCAACCTCACGTACGCCCACCCCCGTAACTACGGCAAGGACTCGCGCCACTGCCGCGTCTGCCACACCACCCGTGGCTTGATCCGCAAGTACGGCCTCATGATGTGCCGTCGTTGCTTCCGTGAGCGCGCCACCCAGATCGGCTTCGTCAAGGTACGCAGATGCGTTCGACCGTATTCTGGATGGGACAGTTGCTCACTGCGATGTCTGTTGGCCCGAGCAGTACAGATAAATGGCTACAATACAATCCCGAGCCCAGAGACGTGGGAGCGGTTGCCAGTCGCGCCTTCCCACGAGCGTACAGGGGGATGGAGGCTTGATATGCGAGGACAGCAAGCTAGGCGCACTTGGTGCCTCGCCCGCAGCGGGTGACGTAACTGAATGAAACTAGTTTGCAGCACACTTGCGATCCTATTTCGCGCCCGATGCTGGGCTTTCGGCGTTTCCCCGTCCGAGGTGTCCGTAGCTTCTGCTCGAGGCACGCGCAAAGTCGCCATATATATGCGACATAAGCATAAGGCACCGCTAATGGAACGCGATTCGATTGCATCAATGCAGCGGCAGAGGCGGCGTTAGGAGTTTGGTCGTCTTCGATATCTCCCGCAGCAGCCGATGGCCTGCGAGATCCAATGGCTTGTAATCCATCCATCAACCCCCGAAACTGCATACCCGTGGAGGTCAAGCGACCACCAACACTCGACCGAGAGAGACGCACGGCCCGAGAGAACCTCTCAAGGGGGCGTGCGTGCGTCCGAGTTGGATCAGAGCATGCGCCGCCGACGAGGAGGCGCCCGCGGCGGCACCGCCCTCCTCCTGCTGCTGCTCCCGTCGCTGTGGCTATCGCTGCTGCTGCTGCTATGTCGGACCGGGTCGACCACGGCCCTCGAGATCCGCCCGACGTCCTGCGCCACGGTCCCTGCCGCTCCTGGGGCCTCGACGCTGCATCAAGCCTTTGTCGACCACGTGGAGCTCCCGGTGGCCCCAATCGACGACCTGCAGCGCGAGCGAGAGCGCGCCGAGGCCCACGCCCTCAGCGCCCTGTTCGTCGAGCGCTACCTGACCCTCGACCAGGGCGACATCGTCCGTCTCGGCGGGCGCGGGCGGAGCCGCTCGGAAGGGATCTCGATCGTGCGGGCCATGCCCCTGGACGACGACGACGACGACGCCGACACCAACGGCTCCCGGCATCGCGCGCGGGGCGGCGTCGTGTACGAGCGCCCGGTCCTCGAGGACGGCGCGCTGGCGTTCCACCCGCGGCGCTGGGAACTCGGGGTCATCGGGACCTGCGAGCCAACACTCCACACGGTCGTGGCCAGCAACGAGGGCACGCGGCCCCTGCGACTTCTGGACGTGGCCTTTGCCCACGGGGGCTTTGCCCTGACGTCGGACCCCCGGAACGCGGTCCTCGAGCCCGGGGAGAGCATCCGCCTGGAAGCCCACTTTGTCTCGGGCGAGCCCGAGGTAGTCGACACGCACCTCCTCGTCTCCACCACGGCCGGGCGCTTTGCGCTGCCGATCCTCGGCCAGTCGCGCCTCAGTGCCCACCGCCTCCAGGGACTCCAGATGTCGCTGCCTGTGGGCGTGCGCTTCGAGCACCCGCTCCGCCTGCACAACCCCACGGACCGGATGATCCGCGTCACCGAGATGTACATTCGCGACGGCGTCGGTGAGCTCGCGCTGCCGGCGTCGTCTTCGCCCGCCCCCAATGCCACCGCCTCAGCCCCGTCGACCCCCACGACCGACGCCCCGTGGGACATCCACCCGCAGACCACCAAGACCCTCGGCACGTTTTCGTTCCGCGCGAGCAGCCCCGGCCAGTTTGACGCGGCCGTGCGCATCCACGCCGGCGCGCGTGAGTTTGTCGTGCCCTTCCGCCTCGACGTCCTCCGCGAGGCCTTTGCCGTCGAGCCCTCGGTCGCCGACATTGGCGTCTTTGCCAACGACCACGAGTACCGGACGGTCGTGCTCACGTTCCACAACATGGGCGCGCGCCCCGTCGCCGTGCGGCAGCTCGCGATCCGCGACATGCACGGGCTCGTCCTCTCGGGGGTCTTCCAGGGCAACCCCATCATCCCCCCGCGAGCGCGCGTCCGGCGGGCCATCGAGATCCAGGCGCGCGGCCTCGGCGCGGGCCCGTGCGTTGCGCGGCTGATCCTCGAGACCAATGCCACGATGACCCACGCCCACGGCAACGACCCCAACGACGGCGGCGGCAGCATCCTCGAGGTGGCGCTTCGGGGGGCCTCGACTCGGGGCTTCCTCGCGCTGCCCCTCCGTGAGGCGTCGATGCAGCTCACGGCCGGCGTGGCGCCCGAGCCCTCGCTGACGACGACACCGCCGTTCCTCTCACCGGCCCCTGCCGTGGGCGGCGCGTCGTCGCTCCTCCAGAGCCTCACGCTGACCAACATGTTCGACCAGCCCATCGAGCTCGAGCACGTGACCCTCGCGCCCCACTGCCCCGAGGTTACTGTAGACGCCTACGCCACGGGCATCGCCGCGCCCTTTGAGAACCTGCCCAAGATCACGCTGCGGGTGATGCCGTCGCTGGTCTCGTCCGCCGACGTGGCCACGCGCACGTGCTTTGTCGTCGTCCAGACCAACGTCACTACCCACCGGGTCCCGTTCTACCTCTTCCACGGGCTCGTGCGCGTCGGGGCGTCCGTGCCCACGAGCGAGCGCGGGCCCCCGGACGCGTGCGCGTCGCTGGATGAGTACATGGAGACGCTCGAGGCCCTCAACACCCCCGCCTCCAGCACGAACGACGGCGACCAATCCGACGAGCCCCGTGGTCGACGTCCCCGCCCCCGCCCGCGCCTGTGCCGGGCGCTGCTCCTGGACCTCGGGCGCGTCGCCATCAACGGGAGCAAGGACGTCACGCTCAACGTCACCAACGTGAACCCCCTCGACCTGCATCTGCACGCGGCGTCGGCGCTCCCCGAGGACTCGTCGTTGACGGTCGCTAATGCGACCACGGTCTTTCTCGATCCCCGGGCGTCCACGGAGCTCGTGGCTTTGGGTCGCGCCTGGCGCCGTCGCGCGCGCCACGTGCCCGAGGACCCCGTGACCGCGTCGGATCACGGCACGGTCGTGCCTCCGGGACACAGCCGCTCCTGGGGCCTCCGCTTTGCCCTCGGGGCCGACGCCGCCCAAGGTCCCCGGACGGAGCCCCTCCTGGTCCTCGAGACCCCCGCTGAGGCGCTGCATGTGGCCGTTCGCTACGAGGCCGTCGCCGGGGACCTCGTCCCGATTGAACCGGTCGTTAGGGTCGCCCCGACGCACCCCGGGCGGGCCGAGGTCGTGCACTTGTACTACCGATCATCCTTCCAGCACCCTATCGCGACGGCCGGGACGACCGTGTCGAATGCGCTCGTGCACGTGTGGCAGACGCCCCCGAGCCTCAAGCCCCACGAATCCGTCTCCCGGGTCTCGGTCTTCCTCTTCCCCGCGCACTTTTACGCGGCGTGCCAGAGCGGCCGCTTCTACGCCCACTGCTTCCTCGACGCCACGACACCGGCGGCGGCGACGGCACCCCCGGTGTTTAGCGACTTTGGGGCGCTCGTGACGCCCAGCGACTTGGACGAGCTCGCCAAGCGCGTGCGGCTGTGGGCCGACGTCGCCGAGTTCGGCCCCGAGCGCCACCGCCTCGAGACCACGCTCACGCTCCACACGGACGTGCTCGATGCCCCGCCCGTGACGATCGTCGCCCCGATGGCCCGACCGCGCTTTGTCCACGCCGAGACGCTCACCTTCGCCCCGACGGAGGTCGCCGGTCACCAGGAGCTCATGGTCACGGTCTGGAACCCGTGCGAGTACCCGATGGACATGGAGCTCACGATCGCCGCGTCGGATCAGGAGCTCTTTTACCAGTGCGACGAGGACATGACCGAGGCCGAGTGCGTCCGCGAGTGGCAGGACATTGCCCGCGAGCGCGCCCAGCAACAACACGAGCTCCAGCAACAGCAGGGTCATGCGGATCCTCCGAATGCCGTCCCTGGCGGCCGTGTCGCGCCGTTCTACATCCCCGCCCGCGTCCAGCGCGTCGACATTCGGGGCGTGGCCCAGCTGGGGCCCATTTACTTCTTCCCCTCGGAAGTGGGCGAGTGGCACGCGCCCGTGTTCGTGCGGAACGAGCTCACCCACATTGAGCGGCTCGAGGTGGTCGCGACGAGCGGTCGGGGCGCGCTGGCCGTGGGGATTCAAAGGCCCGAACCCGACGACGGTGCCAAGACCGAGGGCCTCGCGGCGTTGCGAAGCGGGGACGTGCTGGAGCTCAGGATCGCCGCCCCAGCTTCTCCCTTTGGGGCCAGCGAGACGCTCGTCCTCGCCAACTCGGGCACGTTCGACGTGGTCATCCACGACATCTTCCTCCGGCGTAAGGGCGTCGGGGCCTTTGAGCTCCGACTGGACGGCGTGCGCGCCCAGAGCGTCGGCAAGGTGGTCATCGGCCCCGGCCACCGAGTCCCCATTGAGGTGCTGTACGCCACCGACTGCTTCCACGGTCGGGTCGAGAACGAGCTCATCCTCGGCTCCCGGGACGCCACGTACCAGTTTCAGCTCGTCGGCGCCATGAGCAAGGACACGGCGTTTGCATGCCGCCGGGCGATGTACTACCCCACGGCTGTGCGCGCGCGACTCGTGGGCATCGCCGTGGTGATTGGGGCCGTGGTCGCCGCGGCGCTGCTTCTCGCAGTGGGGAAGACCCTGTGGGTGTTGTGGCAATTTCGACAGAGCCATCGTGCGGCAGCCATTGTGACGGCCCCGGCGCGGCGAGAGGCGGCCGCGCCATCGACCACAACGACGACGTTGTCCACAGCCGACGAGCTCGCAGTTGCGTACGAGGAGGAGGCACGGGCGCTGGATGCGCTGCAGGCGTCGTTGTTTGAGCCGCAGGTAGGCGGCATGGCGCTGCCGGCGGTGGTGGCCGTGCTCGCAGAGCGGCGGCAGTTGGAGAGTGCCTCGGCGACGAGCAGCGAACAGACTGACAGCGAGGACGAGATGGACGAGGCCCTGGAGGCGACAATCACGACAACGACGAGCATCACAGCTGATACGCCCCCCACGAGCCCACTCGACAACAATCAACAAGACGACACCCCCGGCGGCCCAACGCTCGCGGAGGCTGCCAACAACGTCCGGGAGGAGGATGCGACCGAGCCAGCAGAAGATAGCGCCAAGACGCTCTTGGTGGTCGTGAACCCCAACGACGGCTGTACGACGACAGCACCGCCTGCGGTGGTCGCATCGGAAGTGGCCAAGGTCGGGGCGAAAGACGACGAGCCGGCAGAGGACAGCGAGAGCGGCAGCAGCGACGACCTCGGAACCGAAGCGCCCGAGCTGGAGCCGCCTCATGAGGATGCCATGTCCCAACTGGACGACGACTGGAACGATCTCCTGTTCGCGTCACTGCAGTCTGAGATTGGGCGACTGTTGGTCGCCGACGACGCCCGCAGCCCGCCGTCGTCGCTGCCCGCGGTGGACGCGTTCGTGCCCGCGCGCCCACCGGCCCCGCCCGGCTTCACCCCCGCCGACGCCAACCCCATCGCCAACTGCGCGGCCTTTGTGCGTCGCCGCCAGCCATCGCTGGCGTCGTCGTCAACTTCCTCGTCGTCGTCGTCGTTGCACCGCTTCGGGCTCTTTGACGCACCGGCGTCGGGGCTGCACGCGGCATTTTCTGCGCCGTATTCGCTCTTCGGGCCCCCGCGCGCCCCTGCCCCCGCCCAGGGGCGCGAGGCCTCGGACGATGCATCACCCGAAGACGACGACGCGCTCCGCTGGTCCCGGAAAAGCCACCTCGCGGCCCTCGGCGGCCGGGAGCTTCCATCGAACGAGCGCGTGTGAGGAGATTCAACGCGCGCACGGAGAGGATGGCGCCATGTTCCGCGGACGTTGAAGGCACACGTCGCCCGGGGAAGAGCGTTTACCGGATTTCAATGCATCGTTAGCCCCCAGCCGCCGCTGGCGTTGGATACCGCGTCAATGATCTCGAGCTGCTGCGCTGGGTTGCTGTCGGCCCCAAACGTGCCCCACCTGACTCTGTGCTGGCAGTCAATGGTTTGCTGTTGAATTGTCAAGCGTCACAATCAGACGACCTCCGATCCGACCCGTGTGCTTGCCCGTGGGCCCGTGGACCCGTCCACCCGCACAAGTTTACTGGGAAACTAGTATTACCAGTCGGTGTTTGGGAACCCGAGACCTGGCAGGGCTCGAGCCCGCAAACCCGTCCCCAGGGCAATTTGTCACACCCTGTCAAAGGCAGGGGCAGGGCATGTGGCAGGGATCGGGCTGGCCGAGTTTTGACCAGCAAAGTGGATGCGATGTGTGTGGTGGAGGCAGTGAAACACATGCGCGCGATCTCATGGCCGAAAGAACTCCCTCCGGACCGTATGTTTTCGAGGCACAGTGGCGCTTCCTTGTCGGTGGCGACCTAACGCCATCAGATGTCCCCCACACAGACAATAATCTCGCTCTCGCCGCCTCTTGGACTGCTGCTGTTTTGCTTGTGGCGGGGCTTCTCTGCATCTCCACGACACCACCACAGCAGTGCCTTCTAACGACACAAACACTTGGCGGAACTGAACTGCTCTGCGGCTGCTGCTGCTGTTGCTGGCGCTGCTCTCGTCTCTGCTTCGCCATCCAACAACCAACACCACGGCCGCAGCGTTGTTGTTGTCGTCGTCGCGAGTGTAACCACAGCCCGTGACCGGCCAACAACTGTGCCACCGCTCGCTCACTCTCTGTCGACGGGCATTCTGACTTTGGGACGACTCTGAGAGCACCGTGAACATGCTCCACGGAATCGGAGGCATCGTAGGTCTGGTCCTCGGTGCCGCCCTCGCCGCCGCGCCGACGGCATGGGGCGGCGCAGCAGACGACCTGGTCGTCAAGGTCATGAGCTTCAATATCCGCACATCGTACGCGCAGCAGGACCGCGCCGCGCGGTGCAGCAACTGGGACGGCGAGCGCAAGGGCAATGTCGTTGGGCAGTTCAAGAGCGTCGGTGCCGACTTTGTCGGGACCCAGGAGACCGCCACGGAGCAGAAGAACTACCTCGACGGCGTGCTCAAGGACACGTACCAGTCGATCGGCAAGTCATCGGGCTCGTTCAATGGCGCCGCCGAGGAGTGGAACGCCATCTACTACAAGTTTCAGGACTGGAAGCCCTTGTCGGATGGCATGTTTTGGCTGGTGCGTGCGGCGACGATTGGTGGATTTAGTTTCCCCCCAAGGAAGAGACTGAGCTGTTGTGACTAGGGCCCCAATCCCGAGGCACCTTCCGTTGACTGGGGGATGAAGTATTATCGCACGTGTGTCTATGGGCGCTTCGAGCACATCAAGACCGGTGAAACGGTTTGTGTCTTCAACACGCACTATGAGACCCCCGGGAATGACCTGGCCCAGTCCAAGGGCTCGGAGATCATCATGGCCAAGGCAACGCAATTGTGCCAACCGGGTGACAAGTTGACTGTCCTGACTGGCGACTTTAATGCACTCAAGAGCTACCCGGCGATGCAGAAACTGTTCGCCGCCAACTGGAAGGACCCGTCCGATCAAGGGACCTTTTGTGGGGACATGAACGCCCCCGGCTGCGGCGACAAGTTTGACTTCACCCTCGCGCAGATTAAGGACGGAGCCTGCCATGTCAAGTCGGAGGTAATCCGCCAGGACTTTACAGGGTGTTATCCATCGGACCACGCGGTATTGGTCGCGCAGTACTGCCTCAAGGGGTCGTGCTGTTCCGGATCCACCCCCGATGCGACGCAGGCAACAAACAACGCCACCTCCGCCCCGCCGACGAGCTCGTCCTCATCTTCCAAGTCGGGCGCCGGGTCAACATCCGTTGGCGAGAAGACCACCCGGACAGCGTCGAACGAGGCGGAGGTCATTCCTGGGAAGGTGGTGGCAGGGGACGGGCCCGTAGCTTCCCCAGCCGCCAGTTCCGAAGCCCCCAAGGCATCGGGTGCCTCTAGTACCGAGGCCGGGAAGAAGGAGGAGGGCGGGGCTCGGATGGTCTCGACCAAGTCTGACAACGGCGGCTCGAAGACGACGGGCACACTGGTTGCCATCATTGGTGTCCTGGGCGTCGTTGGTGCCGTCGTTGGATTCGTGCTCAAGAAGAAGCGAGGTCTTGATGCGCAGCTCGACGACAACAACAAATCGGGCCTGGCGCCCATTCCGAGCCTATTCACACGCGCGGAAGAAGATGCCCTTTCCCCTCGACCAAACTCGGACTCGGTGAACCGAAAGTACAGCTCACCTGTCCCCACTCTGGAGCTGAATGGCGATGATCGCAATCGCTCCTTCTCTCAGAGTTCTTCCATTCCGTGCTCCTCCCGCCGCTCGAGCATCCCACTCGCCGATCGTTACGACTCCATGGGCCGGCTCTCATCGCCGGCCTTGCTCGACCGCCGCTCCTCTAACTCGGATCGCGGCTCGAGCCGGATCTACTTTAGTGAAGTGGTTGCGGAGCAGTCGCTTACGAACACACGAGCAGACTTTGCGCTGCTGTGAAGATGTAGTTTTGGTAAATGCAGCGAGTAGATTGTCACTGTGCAACCTCCTTGTGTGATATTTACAACCTCGGGTCATCCCAGTAGCATGTCACAGTCGATGGTGAGACGACTAGAGAACATTCATTTTTTTTGTCGGATGGCTTTCAACTCGCTCGCAGTCACCACCAGTACAACATGGGCACAAGAAATCCATCGCTTTCAATGATTCCGCGTGCGCTCTTCGAGTAAAAGTCGCTTCTCCGCGAGCTGGTGATCAATGGCCTCAATGGCGCCCTCGATGCGGGTCTTGCGCTCTTGGAGCCGCTGGAGGAGCCTCTCGTGGGCCACGCGGGCCTCGTGCTTGGTGGCGTCAATGCGGCTGCGAAGCGTCTCCGCCGCGTCCTCCTTCAGCTGCATCGCGTTGAACGCATCTTCGGCCTCCTTGGACGCGACCTCGAGGTGGAATTCGGCCTGCGTCCGCGTCCGGGCGTTCACGCAGTTGAGCGCGAGCATTCTTCTTGTCTTGTTGGGTTTTCACGGAGACGCTCAAATGACCAGGTTTGTTCACTCCCTTTCATATCAGATGCCACGTTTGTGTACGAAGTATTCGTCAACGGAGGGGCATTCGTGTTGTTGAAGTTCCCGCGCGATGGAGGCCGTCATGACCGCGTTGAATGCCCTGGAGGAGGCGCTGCATGTGCGAGACAACATGCTGATTCTAGTGCACAAAGTGTGTGCAGCCACCGAGGGACAAATGACGCTGACGCCGCGTGCGCAGGCCGCCACAGTTGCCGCCCGAGCTGAGGAGCAGGACCAGTCGCGGCTCACGTCGGCCATTGCCCGATACGAGCAGGAACTCGCCGATTTGGCGCAGCGCGCGAGGGCCGACACAATTGAAGAGGTCGGTTCCGATCGATCCAGTCAGTTGATCGACGACTGACTGCGCGTTGGGAGCAGGCTCGACTCGCTGGCCGACTGCGCGAGCTCCAGCGGCTCCATACCAAGTCCGAAGAAGACAATGCCCGTACTCGGGACCACGGAGCCGTCGTGCGTCCTTGTCAATGATACTTCTGGCGATTGAGACTGATAACACGAATGCGAAGAACCATAGTAGGCATGCGGACGTCCTCAGGCGCATTGCTCTTGCTCAGTGAGTCCGATGCATGCTCGATCATTGGAGCTTGGAGTCATCCTCGCTCAGTCGGTGGTTGCAGGGCACAGGTCAAGAGCGTCTCCGTGTCGACACCTCTTGATGATGTGTCTGGGTCATGTGTTCCAGCTGCCTTGTTACTCGAAGATGATCGTGCAGACGGCATGGACCCTCACGAAGCCTCTCGAGTGCTAGAAGAGCTTCGTGCGGCCATTCCGATGACCACGGCCTTGCGATCATCTCTTCAGGCTGACGTGGACCAACTCGAGCGCGACATCGCCTCGATCCGCCAAGAGAACGAGAGATTGGCCACAACACTCCGGGGGACCACACCGGCGATTGGTGACAGAGCAGCGTCAAAACGGTATTCTGACCTTCACAACCGTCTCCACGGTGCGGCAACCTGTGGTGTGTAGAGGTTCGATTGCGCATGTTGACTCGGGACCATCGTAGTCCAAGCAAACCGCAAGCGTCCAAAATCGACACCGAAGCAAACCTACCAAAAGCCACGACAGACCACAACTCGAGTCCATCCGTCTACACATGATCTTGCCGACATTGACTTCAGCCTTTCGGACTGAGGACGTGCACGATATAATACACAAATATCATTCCATTAAAAAAAAATCTACCCTCCGCCTCGTCACCAAACGCTGAAACGGCACCGAGCTTGGTGTGCAGAGCCGTCAAAGGACATCGCAGGCCATTCTGACCGCGATGGTCGAGCACGAGCCGCAAGATTTCGACTTCGGGAACGAGAGCCTGGATCAATTTGCCACGTATGAAGATTATCTTGACTCCCAACTAAGCGAGACCGATCTCTTCTACCTTGAAGACGAGGAGCTCGCGCGTCAACTTGTCGAACTGGGGTACCGTGGCTCCGGGGAGACCCTTCGCAGGGAGGATTTCGAAACGAGAAAGAGAGCGGAGCGAGAGCGCAATGCGCAAAAGACCAATATCCCCAAGCCACTGGCGAGTGCCGGAAAAGATTTGTCGCAGTTCCCATTCCTGACTGCGCTCGCAAGTCGTGAAGACCTCGTCCGCAACGGGAAATTGACGGTAGGGGCGATCATGTCATAGTCAGTCTCCCTTGCGCGTGACTGACGATACTCGTTCAGTGCATCATCTTCATCCGAGACAAAAACACCAAGGGACAGGAAATTAGCGGGTATATTGACTATGCCCATCGGCTCAAGACGGAGCCCTTTGAGCCATACTTTGAACGAAAGAAGAAGTTGCTGCCAAAGCCATCCGACCTGAGTTATTACAACTGGGAAACACAGACGTCGACTTCCAACTCGACACCGAATTTTCAGGTAATTGCGGACAGCGAGACCGGATTGCTCTTCAAGAACAAAAGGGATCGGAAGGTCGTCAATGTCGATCCAAAGGTGTGGAGCGAGCTCGTTCGTATGCGCACAACCATCTGGAACTGAGCACGTGCTGGCTGCAGGCGAATCCTGGCGACAATTCCACGCGGACGGAGATAAAGACGAAGGAATACCTTCAAGTCGTTGTCTACGATCACATGACGAGACGCAAGACGTGAAACATAGGAAAAATCCCGTTAATAGTGTACATCGTGTTCACCCGCCTTAGACTATTCGGCCCATTACACGCTCGAGCAGCGTCCGGTACCCTCGTCGACTCAAAAACTGCTTGAATGGACCAGTTTCAATCGCATCAAAGATTTTTTGGTGGATCGAGGCGATGAGATCCACACGAGGGTATTCAGCGTTTAAACCGGCGTGCAGAGCGATGCTCAATCGTCGATTGATCTGTTCGGAATGGAATGATTGGCGGAGTTGCTCAACCTCTTCACTGTTGATCATCGGGAGCGTTTCAGCCGCCCGAATGATGGACTTGAGGTGATCCCATTCTTCCTTCGCTGTCCGACGGATGATCCGCCCAGTTGGCTGCGTCGCGCTGGCTTCTCTCTCAATACAGTTTCGTCGGAATAACTCAATTTCGATCCACGTGTCCAGAAGCGGCTGTGATCCGATACTGCATGAGAAATCTCGAAAAGACTTCAGAGTATCCTCTCGGGATAGGACGCGTTGGAGCAGGGAAGGCTCAGACAGCAGCGTTGACGACGATGAATCGCCTTCGCTTTTACTGACAGCCTGTCACATTGCAGCAGCACAAATCAGAAGCCATTTCGAGCGCGACCATGGTCAACTAAGCTCACATCCTCCGTGATGCTGATCTCGGCCTCATAGAGCCTGTGATTCTCGGTCGATATCCCGATTTGAACATGGAGCGCATATATCCACGCGGCCATGTCTTCTTTGCTGTTCGCACACAGCTGTGCAGCCAATATGATAAATAGGTTGGCATGCCAATACCAAAGCACAAGGTCTCACCTGGTATGCTCGTCGAGGAGTCCGGAGAATGAATGAATAAGGCACGTGCTGTGTATGCGTCTCGCGTGAGAAAGCTTCCAAACGACCCCCCCCAATGTCAGTTCACCCACCACATCATCGCGTGCTTTCATGAGATACGAGCTCAACAAACTAATGGCCGTCACATCCCGTTGGTTCGTCGCCGATTTGCAGTACAAAAGTTGGTCGTCCTTATCAAATATGTGCATCCCAGTGAACACACAGTCACAACATGCTCCGGGAGAGCGTGGGCTTAGGATCTCGAGCAGGGGCGTACCTTGACCACAAACCAACGCTTTCTCCAGACATTGGGGTCCTTGACACTTGCCTTCTGTAGGTACCCACAACGCACGCCCTGCCGTAATGAGTGGTGAGCACTCTCACTCTTGCGATGACGTCGGCTACACGGCAGCCAACATGTACCTTGCCGAGAAATGCGGGGACAGTTAGAGCCGCAGTATCCGTCGATTCCTTCTTGGTCTGCTCTTCTTCCAGGTCCAGCGGGGGTCCGCGGATGTCCTACGCCCACGCCACCGTAATCGTCACCACCACGAATGCATTTCGTGCAAACGCATGTGCTGGAGCAAGCTTACTTTCAGGATAAACTTGAGTGCGGGCCGTGAACGGTGCTTGGGCTTGGGCCGCAGCGTGCCCAACCCATCGTCACTGTCGGCGGTGAGTGCACGGACTCGATTAATCTTTTCGACGAGGGGAAGCATGAGCTCGTCATCTCGCAGGGTCCGCGCCGACAGAGATCGAGCTGATGATGATGGTGTAATGGTCACGCATGCAAGAGATGGTGAGCAGTCGTCGCATGAGGTGAGCGCAACGGAGCCGCGTAGCTAAAGTACAAACCGCTGTCACTTGGATACACCGCGACGATCACGTAGTGGTCAAAGTCGTCGGGGGGGATGTTGATCTTGGTCGCCATTGACTTTCGCACCTGCTCCGGGGTCAAAAGGCGCCATCAGAGGCGAGCGACGCGCACGCATCGCTTGGGCACAAACCAACGCGCACCTCGAGAACGTTCATGGTGGCCGTGAGCTTGAAGACCGTCGAGGACGTGAAGGTGTGGTTTTCAAAGTAGATCCGCGCAAAGCCCGTTCGCTCCTCGGTCGTCTGGCGGGAGTGCGCGTGCTGGGGGCGCCGGCGCGACTCGACGAGGGCCGTCACGGAGCCCCGGCGGGAGGAGTCGCCGATGCTGCTGCCGGCGCTCTCTTCGCGGAGAAGCGTCGGCGGCGGGGTCGGGGACGAGCGCCGCCGGCTCGCCGCGAGCGCAAGGACGTCCGCGGGTCGGACGTGGGAGGACGATCCGTCGGTCGAGGAGGGCACCGGGGCTGCTGCTGCTGCTGCCCCTGCTCCTGCAGCTAGTGCCGCGGATCCGCTGTCGGCCCCGGAGCTGTAGGCCGCAGGTGAAGGGGCCATAGCGATCGACCCTGCGTCCGCGTTCGCCGCCGTTGTCGCCATCCGCAGCATGGGCACAGGCGAGGCCACCTCCATCCTCGCTTCGCGCCAGCTGCTACCGGTAGTGTGTCAGGCTGGGGACGACTGGCGTTCTCTGGAATTGGATCCACCGTATTTTGGCATCTTGGAGGCGATGTTCACCTGATATTGGAAATCGGCGGATTGAATTTGGATACAGTATGTAACATATATATCTGAGAACGTAACCAGCCCAGGGCTGGGTGGTTACTTCTGGACAATGGGTGAGGCGTATCGATATTTTCGGCAACGCAATGGGCGCGATTTGGGACGGGCCATGGAGAGCGCAGTGACGGCGGCGGAGGCGAAAACGAGGGGCGGCCAGTCTTGTGGATCATGACGCTGGCGCCGACGGACGCCGTCGAGGGCGAGAGCGAGGGCGGGGCGGCGGGGCGGCCACGGCAGCAGCAGCTCGGCGGCCGGCGGGCGGGGGACGACGGGGCCGCGACCGTGGACGACAACGACGACGGGGACCTCGAGGCGGACGAGGAAGAAGAGGACGAGGAGGACGACGATGAGGGCGATCCATCGCAGACCATCGTGGACATTGGCCGCCACGCGCGGATGCAGCGCATCCAGAAGGTGCTGTTCGACCAGCTCACGGGCAACGACGAGCGCCTGGGCCTCGAGCTCCGGGAGAAGGAGGAGGAGCTCCGCCGGGTCAAGCAGGCCCGCGAGGACATTGGCGTGTCGCTCTACGGCGTCCAGCAGCAGCTCGCGCAATTGCAGATGGCCCTCGAGGCCTCGCACCGCAAGCTCAATGCGACCCACGACGAGCGCTTCCGGGCCGAGGACCAGCTCGACGAGTGGAAGGAATCGACCGGGCAGAAGAAGCTCCAGGTCGAGAAGCACCGGAGCCACCTGTACAAGACCCAGGCCGAGCTCGATGCCCTCAACGCCACCCTCCGGCAGGTCGAGCGGTACAATGAGGAGATGAAGAACGAGATCGCCCGGACCCAGCGCGCGGCGCACAAGGCCGAGGAGACGATGACGCACATGGAGAAGGACAAGGTCAAGCAGGACCTGTACATCGACAGCCTCAGCGAACAGGTCAAGGCCCTCAATGACAAGATCGCCCTCACCGCGGCCCAGCTCAAGTCGCAAAAGCTCGAGACCCAGGCGGCCGAGGAGACCCTCCTCGAGGCGACCAAGCAGATGGAGGCGATTGCCTTTGAGAAGAAGCAGCTCATGCAGCAGTGGAAGAGCTCCCTCATCGGCCTCCAGCAACGGGACCAGGCGCTGCAGGCCACGCAGACGGCGATCTCGACCGTGACGGAGGAGGATCTGTCGGTGGCGTCCGAGATTCGCGGGTACAAGCACTCGATCGAGAAGGCCCAAGCCCTCCATGAGACACTGACGGGGACGATCGAGCGCTTCAACGCGGAGATACGATTCGTCGAGGAGCAGATCACCGGGCTCAACCAGGAGCACGAGCGCCTGTCTGAGCGGTACGAGATGCTCAACAAGTCCCTCAAGCAGACGGAAGGGCAGACGGCCAAGGTGCTTTCGGATGCGAAGCGTCTCGAACTCGAGTCCACGCAGGTGCAGCAGCACCTCGAGACGACCCAACGAGAGCGTCACGCCCTGGAGGACCAGATCGCCGCCCAGAAGAACACCCAAACGACCGTCAACAAGGCCGCCAACAACCTCACGAAGGAGGCCCAAAAGATCCAAAGCGTGATTCACGAAAAGGAAATCGCCCTCGCCAACCTGAAGAACGAGATGGCGCGGGTGGGGGTGGACATCCTCAATGTGCAAGCCCACACGACGCAGCTGGAAGAAACCCACGACAAGCTCGTGTCCGAGCTCAAAGGGGAGGACATTCACGTCGAGAAGATGGAGCTGGAGATCCGCCAGCGGAACGATGAGATTGAGAAAAAGATGCTCCGACTGGATCGCCTGAACAAGAAGTATGAACAGCTCGTCTCCAAGATGGAGGACGAGAACACGGGGCCACTGGAGGCAACGATCAAAAATCTGACGAAGGAGGCTGCTGCAGTCCGGACGCAGAATTTGGAGAAACAAAAGGAATGGCTGCACACGCAGACCTCCCTTGTCAATCTCTCGGCGGAGTCTCAAGACATCAGCGAACGCAACCAAGAACTCAAGAGCAAGACCAGCGTCCTCGAGCAAAAACAACTGCGGCTGCAAAACGACATGGACAAGATGAAAAAGGACATCAAGGAGTTGAAGGCGGCCATTAATGGGATGCACAGCGACACGATCAAGCTGAACGACTTGATCGCGAAGAACAGCAACCGCCACGAGGAACTGCTCAACATGAACCACGGCCTTGAAATCGAGTTCAAGCGTGAGCTCAAAGAGCTCGAGGCCGAATCGATTCAAATGGAGCAACAGGCGGCAGCCCTGAAGATCGGCAAGCAAGATATCCTGGACAGGATTGTCGAAATCGAGCGGCAGATCATGCTGTGGGAGAAGAAGATTCAGCTGGAAAAAGAGACTCAAGCGGCACTTGATCCGGAAGTCGGACAAGCCGAAGCCAAGGCAATGGAGAAGGAGATCCATCGCATGCGGTTGCGCCTGGAGGCCCTTCAGCGGAGCCAGGAGCAGATGCTCCAAGACATGGAGCAGGCAATTCTGAAACGGGATCTCATCGCGATGCGAGGTCGTAGCAAGAAGGAATCGGAGCTCACGTATGCGTCACTGACCACCAAGGTTTCCACGCTGCAGAACAACCTCCGAAAGACGGAAAAGGACATTGGTAAGTTGGAAAAGGAAATTCGCCAGCGCATGGTCAGCTGCGAAGATGTCGGCTTCCGACTCGAAAAGGCAACGGCCGAGCTCAAGGTCGATGAGGAGCGCGGCGCGAGTCTCCAAAAGGCCATCAACAATGCGCTGTATGAAAAGCAGCGGTACATCGACGCCGAGTCGCGGAAGTTGCGCCTCGTGAAGCGCTTTGAGGGCCTCAAGAAGTCGACGGCGATGATGAATCAGGCGGAGGAGAGCAGGACCACCGAGGAGCTCCACAAGGCGCAGCATACGGTCGACAGCGTCAAGGAGATCATCGGTCGGCTCCAGCAGCAGAATCCGCACTTGTCGGAGGTCCTGATGCGCGTGGCGATGCTCGCCGAGGAACCGCAATTGTAGTGGGTTTGCATGTGTATTGGCGCTTGGTCTTGTGGCTCTGATTACGCCATGCACTCGCGGGCCTGGAGGAGCATGTCGACGAGCACACGGAGCTTGGCGGCGGCGTCCGTGACGTGCGGGACGGAGCAATGCGCCAGCGCGTCGAACGTTGCGTCTTGGCGGAGATACAGACTACGCCAGAAGGAGACAACGATGAGTGTGAACCCACGCAGCATGTGCATAGCTCGCGCGTACTCGACGTAATCCAGTCGAAGCTGGAGGAGCTTGGAGGCGAGTCGCTGGCCGTGCGGCCCTCGGACGATCTCGAGGAGCGTGGACACGTTCCGCCACAGAGCCAGCGAGCGGAGAGACCCCGCGAAGCCCTTGTCCTCCAGCTCCCGGGGCATCCGCGAGCTGATGACGGCGATGCGCTTGAGCAGGCGAGCTGGCCAGCACCTTCCCGCCGCCGCGGTCGCATCCAAAGCGAGCAGCGACGCGATGGGCGGTTCCCGGTCGACGTAGTTCGCGTCGGCGAACGCCGCCTCCGTCTGCAGCTCGCACAGGTCCAGGAAGAGCGCCGCCTGTGCGTCGAGCATGTCCTCGAGCAGCACGCGCGCGTGCTCGGACTTGGGGCGCTCGACGATGGCGGCGGTGGTCGCGACCGTGAGCCAATCGCTGAGCCCCCGCTGGAGGAAGGCGTGGAGCCGCTCGGGGAGGCCGTGGCCCGCGAACAAGACGCACGCGAGAGCCCGGAGCATGGCCCCGAGGTACGCGAGCGTCGCTTCCCCGTGCGGCCGCTGCCCCGGGAGCCGAGTGAGTTCGTCGACCAGGAAGGGCACGAGCCCCGCGGAGGCCGGCGTCACGGGCCCCTTGGGCATGGGGAGGCCCGTGAGCGCGCTGGCGTCCTGGAGGCACAGGCGCTGGAGTGGGGGGTTGCAGGTCGCGGCCGTCGCGAGCTCGTCGAGGAGCTCGACGCGTGTCGGGGCGTCGGTCGCCACGGAGAGCTCGGTCAGCAGCCCCTCGAGGAGCTGGCTCGTGGGGTCGTCATCCCCCGCGGTCACCGGGATGATCGCCGGTGGTCGGAGGATCTTGCGCTGTCAGTCAGGCAGGCAGTCCGTCAGTCCCAGCCGAGAAGTCGCGGCTGCCACTGCCACTGCCGTTGTTGCTGCTTGCTGCTTGATGCTCCTCGGACCTGGAATGCCGCCGTCGCCGCCCGCTCGACGAAGAAGAACGCCCTCGAGGCGGGCTCGAAGGTGGCCACGTGCAGGAGGGTCCCCGGCCCCGTGACGAGCTCGAAGAGCTCGCTGGCCCCGTGGAGGACGAGGCCCCGCGCCCGCGACGCGTCGGGGGTGACCCGCCCCACGCGGGCGATGGCCCCGGCCCGGACGACGCGCGTGCGGCGCAGGGCCAGGCCCCCGACGCCGGTGATGAAATGCAGGGCCCGGAGCCCGACGGCCAGGAGCTGGAACGAGCGGCTCGGGCCGTCCACCACGACGACGACCTCGTGGTAGCGGACGTCGGCGAACTCGCGGGCGTCGAGGACGTGGCGGAGGCGCTCGCGGTCGAGCTGCTGCGGGCGGCAGAACGTCGGGGACCCCGGGGCCAGGCGCGCCATGACCGCCTGGATGGGAATATGCGACTGCGTGAAGATGATGAAGGGGCGCGCTGCGGTCAGTGTGTACTTGAGTAGTTGGCAACGAGGGGGGCTATATTATATACACCGGGCGCGTTTATTCCTCGTCGTCGCTGTCCATGGCCTCGTCGTCGACGTCATCGTCATCGTCGTCCTCGTGGTCGCGTGCTGCAGCCGCCGCCGCCTCCTCGTCCATCTCCTCCTCCTCCTCGTCATCGTCGTCTTCATCGTCGTCGTCTTGGCCTGTTGCCACACATCACACAAGCAAAGCCAACCACTTGTCAGTGCATCGCTCTCTCACTCGGCCGTGGACACTCGGACGCACCTTCCGTGTAGACGATCTTGGCCCGCGGGGCGTCGCCGTCGTGCTGCTGCGACTGCGACTGCTGCTGCTGCTGCGCGGCGGCGGCCTCGTGGATCTGGCCGATGACGAGGCTCAGGCGGCCCGAGAGCTTTTGCAGGGCCGCGTGGACCTTGAGGCGGTTCTCGAGGATCTGGTAGAGCGCCGACAGCGCCTGCACGAGGTCCGGCTGGGCCATGAGGTAGGCCGTGTGGTGCAGGAGGATCGAGCGGATCCACGGGCACAGACGGGCGCAGCGCCCGGGGCTCTTCTCGAACTTGAGCACGAGGATCTCGAGCAGCTCCAGGACCTTGACCGACGCCACGCGCTTGATCGTGCTCGCGATCACCTTGGCGTCTCGGGTCCGGAGGCAGTACTCGAGCATGGCATTGTCCTTGGACTGCAGGGCCTGCGCCAGGAGCGTCGACAGCGACGATGCATCCGGGCGCTCGCTCGGGGCGACGCGGTCGGCGGCCGCCTCGGCGTCGACGCGGACCAGCTCGGCCGCGAGGTCGCTCTCGACGCGCTCGCGGAGGGCCTCGACGCGCTCGGCGAGGGTCAGCTCGGTCTCGTCCTCGTCCTGTTCGTCCTTGGCGGCGGCGGTGGTGGCATCGACCACGACCTGGGCCTGGGCCCGGCCGCTCCGATCCGCGAGCGCAGGGATGTGGGGCTGCTCGCTCTCGGCGGCCGCGGCCAAGACCTTTTGCTTCTTGTGCGCGGGCGTCGCGTCCCCGAGGAGCAGGTGCTCGTCGATGGCCGCGAACGCGAGCTCGGGGACGAGCTGCTGCTGGGCATCGAGGAGCGACACCCGCTCAAAGACGGGTCGCGCGACCGAGCCCCGGACGACCACGACCTCGGCGGCGGTGTCGTCGTCACCGGCCGGGGCGCGCTCGGCGAGGAGGATCCCGGCGCTGCTGCCACTCGACTTGGCGTCTGCGGCCAGGGGCTTGGTCACCGCGGGGGCGCCGATCTTGTGCTTCTGGCGCCAGACAAAGAGCCCCCCGGTGCTCGACACGGCCCCGACGAGCACGTCGACCCTTTTCTTGGCCGTCTTGGTCTCGGCAAAGAGCGCGACGGCGCTGCTCGGGAGGGCAAAGTGCAGCACGGGCTCGTCGGCCTCGGCGTGCGCGAGGTCGTACATGTTGACAAAGCGCCCACCGACCGTCGATGTGAAGAGGTAGCGCTTGCAGGACGAGAACGCGAGCTGGTTGACCGCCGACGGCAGTCCCGCGACGAGCTTGCGCGCGCGCTTGCCTGACGACAGGTCGAACGTCCGGATCGCCGTGCCCCCGACGGCCAGCACCTCGTCGCCCGGGGAGACGGCCACCTTGTGGGCCCCTCCGGCACGGAACTTGCGCTCGACGGCGCCGTCCTTGACGTTCCACTCGAGCACGTGCTTGTCGCTCGAGCACGCGTACAGCCGCGTGCCGTGGCTGTTGAACGCCACATCTTGCACGGCCGCGCCGTGGCCCTCGTGGTCGCCCGCAAGCCGCCGCACGACCTCGCCCTTCTGTAGGTCCCAGAGCACGATCACGCCCGTGTTGGTCCCGAGCGCGATGAGGCCCGCGGCGCTCTTGCTGCGCTTGGCCGTCGCCGCCAGCTGCGCATGCAACGATCGCAAGGGGTCAGGAGAGTATTCGGGGACGCCATCGGGGCAAAAACCTACCAGGGGCGACTGCTGGGCCCACGCGAGGCATGTGTACTTGTAGCTGAGGTGGTCGCGCTCCTTGAGTTCATGTTCGACGGTGCCGGCGGCCTGGTTGGTCCCAACATCATGCATCGAGCATCGTGCATCATACGTCCGTCAGTCTCACGGCCCGCCCATTCTGGCGCGGTCTGGCACGCACCACATTCCACACACGCAGCCGACCGTCCTCGGACACGGCGGCGAAGTACTCGCGGGACGGGGACAGGGCCTGCATCGGTCGTGCGTGCGTGCGTGCGTCGTCGCGGCGGCGGATGGACAGGAGGCGGATATGAGCAATGCCAAGTTGGTTGGCTGGATGCATTGGCGCACACGACTGGTGCCCTACGGGCGACCTTCGGGGCACCTTATGGTTATCAACGCCACGGCAGTTGCTAACGGACAACCCGTTTTTGCTTTTATTTTCCACTTTGCATCACTCCAGGTGATCCAAGAGCCCGACGAGCTCGTCTATGAGCGGATCGTCACCCCCGACGACTCCCCGGGGGGTCGTCGGGCGTCGCTCGTCGCCCCCCGGGGACGAGGAGCGCGCGTCCGGGACGAAGGCGAGCGCCCGGCGGGTCGAGGGCGAGGGCGGCGCGCGCATGCGGGGCACACGCGGGCGGACGTGCTGGGGCGGGCCCCGGGGACTCGGGCTGGCGCTCGGCTGCGCGCTGTGGCGGAAGCCGCCGCCCACGCGCTTGATGGAGAGAGGCCGCCGCGGGGCCCTGACGGACAGCACGCCAGTGGCCGCCGGCGGTGGGGGACTCGGCCGGAGGGGGCTGCAGGTTGGGGACGCCGCCATTGGGTGGTAGCGACGGTCCTCCTCCTCGGGCGTCGGCATTGGTTTCGGAACCGCGTCGCTGTCCACGTCGTCACCGGGGGGGATCTCGACCTCTGGGCCCCGATCTGCCACTGTCGTCTCCATGTCGGACTCGGGGGTCCCGCTCTCCGCGGGGGGGTCGTGGAGGGACGAGAGGCGGTGCTGCCGCGACTGTTGCCGCCGTCGGGCGTGCCGCTGGATGACCCTCGCCGCCTGGAGACGCCGCGTCTTCTCTTCCTCGCGTGCCCTCCGCTGGCGCGACTGGCGGCTCGCGTAGGCCCGGAGTTGGCGCTGAAGACACCTCGCCGCGCGATCGTCGTCGAGTTGCCCCCGCCACCGCCGCACATGACGGCGGGCGAGCATCCCACGGGCATATCGCTGGAGGACGGTGGCCGCGCGCTGCTCGCCCTCGCGCTCATCGGCGCGCTTGGCGCTCTGCCGGAGCAGCCACTGTCGCCGGGACAGAGCTGCCTCCCGCTCCGCGCGACGGGCCCGGCGCTTGGCCTCCATCGTGGCCATCTCGGCCTCGTGGCGCCGGAGCTTGTCGAGACGCTCGGCGACGATCTGTCCCCGGCGCTGCGAGCGCTCGAGGATGCGCGCGTAGTTGTCCATCGAGTGGTTCTCGTACGTGACGCCCTGGAACTGAGCCGTGAAGGCGCTGCGGCGGGGTCGGTGGAACTGCATCGCGAGCGCCCGGAACGCGTCGATCTGCACGCCGACGTTGCCTGGTCGCGCGCACAGCAGCCGCGGGAGCCGGAGCCCGGGGCTCGCGGCCGGCGCCGGTCCGCGGAGCTCGTCGCCGCCGTCCATCGCTGGTCTGTATGGGAGGGGCGGGGGGCGCACGAGACAGTCGACACCAGACATGAGACTCTATTTCTGTGGGGGCTCGTGATTGCTACCGCGGCGGCTGCTTGTGCTGGAGCTCTCGCTACCGTCGTCGTCGTCGTCGTCATCGTCACTCGAGTCCTCGTCGCTCGACGCGTCGTCGTCGGCCAGCAGCCGCTGCTCCATGTCCTCGAGGGCCCAGCCCGTGTCGGCCTTGCGGAACGCCCCCCGGGCGGCGTCCAGCTCGTCCGCCGCCGCGATGAGCCGGGCGTCGGCAACCGACTGGAGCCAGATGCAGTAGTCGCGGACAAAGACCGTGTTCAGCAGGTACTGCGTCTCGGACCGCTCGAGGATGCGGTAGAGCGCGAGGCACGCGCCGAGGACGACGCGCTTGCCCCGTCGGAGGAGCGCGGCCGTCTCCTCCAGGACGCGCATGGCCAGCGCAAACTGCCGCAGCAGCGGGAACGTCAGCATCCGCCGGACACCCGTGCGGACGATCGCCCGCATGTCCGCCGTCGGGTCGAGCCACGCGAGGCTCGGGCTGAGGATGCTCGCGGTCCACGCCGACTCGACGCCGCTGTCCCCCTGCGTCGTGAGCTGCTCGTAGACAAAGCCAACGAGCACGTCGACGAGGCCCCCGACGGCCCGATCCTCCTCGGGGCTCCCAGCGGGGAGCAGAAACTCCTTGTTCGGGATGCGGATGAGCAGCTCCCGGTCGGCGTCGCTAAACGCAAAGTCCCCATCGGGGGTCGCGCCATCCAGCGCCAGCGCCGCGAGATCCCGGGTCAACGGGTCCTCGTCGGCCTCGAGGACCTGGATCCTTGGCCGCGCGGGGACCCGGGTGGCGCCACCGACCGGCGCGTACTGCCGCCAAAAGGGCTCGTAGGCCATGGCCATGGCGAAGTAGCAGTCGTCTGTGGCGTTGACAAAGTCAAGGAGGTAGCGTTCGACGTCAAAGTGCAGGTCCTCCCCGAGCTCCCGGAGGCGTGTGCGCTCAGCGGCGGGGGTGCGATCGGGGTCCGGCAGCGAGAGGATCTCACTGACCTCACCGTGCCACGCCCCAAAGACACCGCTGTATGCGTTGTTGAAGCCGTAGCGGACCTCGAGGTCCGTGGTCACCTGCGGCGGGAGCTGGTGCTCCGCGGTCTCGGCCGCCGCGGCGTCGGCAAAGCGCTTCTCGAGCTCGAGGAGGGACGAATCGGCAGTGAGACCTGCCCCCCTCATCTTCGTGCTGTCCGTTGAGGGGCATCGTCGCTGGTCCTCGCGGACATGGCCCCGAGGGGCTTCCTCAGTTGCGGACGAGTCGAGGACTTCGATCAGCGGCGCCGCGTGCCGCTGGCTGTATGGGAGACAATACATTCGTCACACGGCACATCGACCTCGGAGCACGTGGACGCCACTCCCGTACCTCGCGGCCCGGAGATCCGCCATCGCCACCGGGGTCTTTGTGGGTTGGAGGAGCTTCGTCAGGAGGTCCAAGTCTTCGAAGACCTGCTCGGGCACGGCTTTGGGCACGTGGACGACGATCGTGCCGTTCTCCTAACCTCAGGTCGCCACGTGTGAGCTCTGCCGTGAGTTTCTTTGAAGCCACACATACACACACACACACACACGCACGCACGCACTGCATTGGGGTCGAAGACGGCCTTGGCGCGGTCGTCATCGACGAGTTCATGGGGGAACTCGAGCTTGAGGAGATAGGGCTTGCAGTAGAACGAGAAGTGCGCGCCTTCGACGTGGAACTCCATCTCCGATACGCGCACGTAGGGCACCCGCACGTGCACGTAGACGAACGCGGCGTCCTGCGTCACGTGGAAGCGCGGGATCGATGGCATCGTGTCCGAGGGCTGGAATAATAATGGCTGGCGAATGTTTATGATGATGGTGGCGTTGGCTCACGTACTGAGGTAGTATGGTAAAGTGCGATGAAAACCGGTGCTAAACCGGTTGGATCATGGTCGCTCACCCCCTAACAACCCGGCAAAAGGATCGCGCTCTCATCCGACGTACAGCAAGACCAGAGCGGCCGGCGGACGACGACGATGACGGCAATGACGACGACGGACAAGGCGGACGTGACGTCGGCGGGGCTCACGAGCTACTACCAGCAGAAGATCGAGCACCTCGAGCTCACGGTCCGGGAGAAGACGCAGAACCTCCGGCGGCTGCAGGCTCAACGGAACGAGCTCAACTCGCGCGGTGGGTGGGAGCCACGGACGGGGAAGAGAGAGCATTCGTTCGACTCACCATGTGTGTCTGTCGTTTTCGGCGCCGCTGCGCAGTCCGTCTCCTCCGTGAGGAGCTCCAGCTCCTCCAGGAGCCCGGCTCGTACGTCGGCGAGGTCGTCAAGCAGATGGGCAAGTCCAAGGTGCTGGTCAAGGTCAACCCCGAGGGCAAGTACGTTGTCGACGTGGACAAGGCGATCGACATCACCAAGTGCACGCCCAACACGCGCGTGGCCCTGCGCAATGACAGCTACGTGCTTCACAAGATCCTCCCGACCAAGGTACGGCTGGCCGCGGTTTGGCCCGTGAGTTGGGTAGTTGAACGGTCGTCTCGTGGCCCACACACACCACGCAGGTCGATCCGCTCGTGAGCCTCATGAAGGTCGAGAAGGTCCCGGACTCGACGTACGACATGATCGGCGGCCTGGACAAGCAGATCCGCGAGATCAAGGAGGTCATCGAGCTCCCGATCAAGCACCCGGAGCTCTTTGAGGCGCTGGGCGTCGCGCAGCCCAAGGGCGTGCTCCTGTACGGGCCCCCGGGGACGGGCAAGACGCTCCTAGCACGGGCCGTCGCGCACCACACGGACTGCACGTTCATTCGCGTCTCGGGCGCGGAGCTGGTCCAAAAGTACATTGGTGAGGGCTCGCGGATGGTCCGCGAGCTCTTCGTCATGGCCCGCGAGGCGGCCCCGTCCATCATCTTTATGGACGAAATCGACTCGATCGGCAGCTCCCGCATGGAGGGCGGCGGCGGGGACTCGGAGGTCCAGCGGACGATGCTCGAGCTCCTGAACCAGCTCGATGGCTTTGAGCCCGCGCAGAACATCAAGGTGATCATGGCCACGAACCGCATTGACATTTTGGACGCCGCATTGCTGCGTCCCGGGCGCATCGACCGCAAGATTGAGTTTCCCAACCCCACCGAAGTGGTACGTGGCTGACGGCGACGGGCGAGCGAGCGAGAGGGAGGTTGACTCAGGTGTCTGGGTGTGTGCGTGCTGCTGCTAGTCCCGGATTGACATTATGCGCATCCACTCGCGGAAGATGAATCTCCTCCGGGGGATCAACCTCAAGGCCATCGCCGAGAAGATGCCCAACGCGTCCGGTGCTGAGTGTAAGGCCGTGTGCACAGAGGCCGGCATGTTTGCACTCCGGGAGCGCCGCATCCACGTGACCCAGGAGGATTTCGAGATGGCCGTGTCCAAGGTGATGAAGAAGGACTCGGAGCAGAACATGTCGATCAACAAGCTCTGGAAGTAAGCGTCGGCAATGGTCGGACACGGTGGGCATCGACGGCGGGGGACGGGTCTCCTCTTATTCATCTCGTTTCGCGAGCATTTTAATAATCACTAAAGGAAAAACGTGATGGATCAATGGCCGCTCACGTTGGGGGCTCCCAGTTGTAGTTGTCAAAGAGCTGATAGTCCATGGGGATCTGCCGGGGGAAGCGGGTCATGGTCTCGACGACGCCCAGGGGCATGGACGTAAACTGTCGGTCAAAGTTGGCAAACTCCTCCTTTCGGGGCTGAAACGGCGGGCGGAGGCTCCGCGTCAAGAGCCGCTCCCACTCGATGTACTTGGCGAAGAATGGGTGCTCCTTGATGGCCGCGGGGCCGCGCTTCCGAGAGCCCAGGCGGTCCGCGGGGTTTACGGTCAGGAGCCCCTGGATGAGGTCCCGAGCCTCGGGGCTCATGTACGCGGGGAACGAGACCGCGCACTTCATGATCCGTGCGTAGAGCTGCGGGCGGTTGTTGCCGCTGAAGAAGGGCGGCTCGCCCGTGAGGAGCTCGTAGAGCAGGCAGCCCAGCGCCCAAAAGTCAGCTGCCTTGCCGTAGCCCTTGCGGGGGGCAAGTGGCTGCGCGAGTGAGGCCGCCGCCGAGGGCTCGCCCAGGGCCAGGACCTCGGGGGCGAGATACTCGATGGACCCACAAAACGTCATGGCGAGCGTCCAGTCGTCGATCCCGAGCTTGGAGAGGCCAAAGTCGGCGAGGCGGACGTGGCCGAGCTGGTCCAGGAGCACGTTCTCGGGCTTGAGGTCCCGGTAGATGACATTGTTCCGGTGGAGAAACTCGAGGGCGAGGAAGACCTCGGCCGCGTAAAAGGCCGCCTGGTGCTCCTGGAAGCGGCCGAGCTCCGAGAGGTGGAAGAAGAGCTCCCCCCCGGGGCAGTAGTCGAGGACCATGTGCAGGTGGTCGATCGTCTGGAACGCGGCGTGCATCTGGATGATAAACGGGTGGTTCCGGCACATCGTGAGCACGGCCTTCTCCGACATCGAGTGCTGGATCTGGTTCTGCGCGGCGATGGCCTTCTTGCTGAGGGTCTTGATCGCCACGAGCTGCCCCGTGCCCTTGTGCCGGGCGACCATGACGTGGCCAAAGCCCCCGCACCCGATCATCTTGATGGGCTCGTATTTCTTCAGGTGGCAGCTCCCGCTGTAGCTCTCGGCGAGGCTGATGGCCTGCACGAGGCTCACGTCCACGGCCGCGGGGGGCTTCTTCTCCGTTACCGATGTCGACGAGGCCCAGGGACCAGGCGACTCCCCATTCCCCACCGTCGTCGCGATCGTTGGCACGGCGCCTTGAACGGCGCTTTCCTTCACGGGAGTTGGCGCGGCAGACAAGCTTGGGTTCGATGGCGAATCGTGCAACGCGCTTGGGCTCACAGCCGTCGAAGTGGGTCGTCGTATTCGGCGGGGGCTCGGCGCGGGCTGCGCCTCCAGGGCCAGGCACATGGCGGCGGCGCTCGGGACTACGAGGATCATCCGCGACTCCGGCCCAGGCGGCCGTAAAACCGGTGGTGGCGGCGGAGGAGACGAGCTCGGCAGAAGGAGAGGCAGGCACTTGCGCGCCGGGGAGAGTGGCGGCAAAGCGAGCGAGGCGCGCCTGACTGTCGGTGTCGCCGCCAAGAGGGCGCTAGACATGTGCAGTGAAGCCGTCGAGACGAAGACCGAGCCGTGCGGGATTCGATTCGGCGACGGCGGGCGCACGGCCACCGCCTGGCGGTGGCGGCGAGGTGAGGTAGCGGCCGTGCGTGGGGCGTCGCCGTCGCCGAGCAGTCGCGGACGCCGTCCCCGGGTCTCCGTCAGTGACAGATCGCCGCCCTCGAGCACAATCGGGAACGAAATGGCCCGGGACTTGCCGAGCTGGAGGCTTGCGAAGACCTGCCCCCTCCGCGTCGAGATCTCGAGGACCCCACGGAAGGCGTGGGCAAAGATCTTGTCGCTCGCCGCGTGGCCCGTCGTCGACTCGGAGGTCGTGGCAAAGCGGACCCTCAGCGGGGGCGGGGCCGCCCCTTCGTCCCCTGCGGTACCTTCGGTGGTGAGCCGCAGCCCCCGCCGCTCCGTGGGCCCTCGCTTCGCCCATGAGGGGCCCTTCAAGGGTGCCATAAAGTGGAACAGCTTCCGCCCCGTGTTCTCCGCAAAGCCGTGGACACAGAGATCGTGGCAGAGCTCCAGGGCGATGTCCTCTTCAGGCACGAGGTCCCCGTCGCTCAGTTGCAACTCGAGGCGATTCTCGCCGAGCAGCGAGAGCAGCGCCCGGCAGCGTCCGCCCCGAGCAAGGGGATGCCCAGTGCCGCCGGCGTCGTTGTCGTCGCCATCGCCACCGCTGCCACTCTGAGCGGAACGACCCGCGAAAGGTGTCAACTGCTCGTCGGGGCCGATGCGGAGCTTGATCAGACTGTGCCGGCGACCGTGCGTGGACTTGCAGACAACGTTCGTGGTCGCCGAGCCGCAGGCGTCATCGACCGTCACCGGGGGCCCGTCCATCGCCACCGTCGACGCGTGGCCAACCGGGCCGTCGTCCATCTCGTCGTACGCCCGCGAGGCCCTGGAGATGAACCGGCGGGAAAACGTGACGAGCCGGCCCGAGATGGACCACCTGCGCTGCGGTGTCGTCGTCGCCGACAATGACGACGACGGGCTCGCGGCGGCCTCGCGGGGCTCGGGACCGCGGGGGAACTCGCGAAAACGCCGCCGTGAGCCCGCGGCCTCGAGGAGCTGCTCGACCGCGCGCGCGTCGCCCGGTGCGTACCTGTGGAAGTGGAGGATGATGCTCCCTACGCGACCATCAGTGTGTTTGTTTCAGCTCGGGGGGGTAATCGTGCACTCACCCCACGCCCGCCCGGGGGATTGGATCTCAAAGCAAAAGTTGGAGAGGCGCTCGCTGGCCGCGTACGAGTGCACGTAGTACTGCGAGTTGTCGAGGGGGAGGACCCCGCAGGGCCCGCCCGCCTGGGGGCTCCGGAAGTAGAAGAGGTAGCCTGGCAATACAGCGGTCCATCAGCACGACGACGCGGCGCCTTCCCGACGCGACCGATGCGACCGATACCATCGAGGATGACAAAGACCCGCTGGACGACGGCGTTCGTCTTGCGCCCGCGCTTGGTCAGTCGCGGCTGGAGGCTCAGGTCGATGCCGTGGAAAAAATGCCCCTGGGGGCCGCGGGCGGGGGCCCACGGCGGGGTCACGGGCGGGGACGGGGGTGGTGTGGCCATGGCCGCACGGGGACACCGACAGCAGCAGGAGTGAGAGCCCGCTACGCCCAGGCCGCCGCTCGCCGTCATCCGTTGGGTGGCATCTCGGCTCTGCAAGAATAGCGCTCTGAGAATGGAAATGGCGGGCGGTGCATTTGCGTAATATCGGGGTTCTGGGCGTCCCCTGAAGGGAATTATTGTTATCAGTGTTGGGAACAACGCCATGGCCCCACGCCGCCCACAACTGCCGTGTTGCCCATTTTCCGACACCAGCACCGCCGGATCGGACGGGCGGTGCAGTCAGTGCGCGACGCTGGCGGCCGCACAGAGAGTGAGTCGGCGCACCCCCC
>JAADYI010000128.1:0-29980 GCA_023338185.1 Lagenidium sp. CBS 127285
GCTACAACTACGGCTCGATCTTTTGCTGGGAGTCGGCGGGGGTCCCCCACCAGCAACTCCACGTGCAGCGCAAGGTGCGGCGGCAACTCCATAAGCGCCTGATGAGTGTCAAAGCTGTGTGACTGAACGCCCCCCCCGCCTCTATTGGTTGTTTATTGTGTTGTGCATTTGATGTCGATCCAACAGAAGAAGGATCGGGAATTCCAGGAGCTCAGCGCCGCGATGCAGAGCCACACGAACCCCAGCGCCACGCATGGCTCGAGCAAGTCGGACGTCGCCATTCACATTCGATCGTAATGACATGTAAAACTCTTGCTCATCGTCGTTGTCTCCATTCGCATCACCACATCATGCGCAATTTCCTCAACGATGTTAGCGCCCTAAAACTATGTCGGCCACACCATCTGCACTACTCCTTCACCCAATTGAACTTGCCGCATGTGAGTGATTGTCGCCACTCCATTAGACCACCACCGAACGCACGCGCGTGGGATCCGATGTCGGCGGCGGCGGCGGCGGCGATGGGCCCGCGGCGGTGGCTCCCGTACGAGCGGGGACTCGTGGAGGAGCTCCACGCCCGCGATGGGCTCCTGGTCATGGGCCGGGGCCTCGGGGTCGCCCGGCTCCTGGCCTACTTTCTCCGGCTCTACGCCGATCCCCGGGCGCTCGTGCTCTGCCTCAACGCCGGCGAGCAGGCCCCGCTGCTGGCCCAGCTCGCGCTCTCCCTCGGCGTCGATCGGAGCCGACTCCCGCGGGTCATCGACGCCAAGAGCAGCGTCCACGAGCGCCTGCAGCTCTACAAACAAGGGGGCTGCTTCTTCGTCTCGTCCCGGATCCTCGTCGTCGACCTCCTGAACCGCAAGATCGACAGCAAGGTGCGCGCGTCACGAGGGTGACGATGATGATCGCGATGACACGCAGTACAAGACTCTAAACGCTCTGGACATTCTTGCGGTCAGGGCAGATGATCACGGGGCTGCTCGTGCACGACGCCCACCGGGTCACCGAGACCTCGATCGAGGCGTTCATCATCCGCCTCTACCGCGAGGCCAACCGCGAGGGCTTCATCAAGGCCTTCACCGACGACGCCGTCGCGCTCTCGGCGGGCTTCAACAAGATGGAGCAGCTCCTCAAGCAGCTCTACCTCCGGGACGTGGTGCTCTACCCGCGCTTCCACGTGGCCATCCACCAGTGCCTCGAGCACCGGCAGCCCCAGGTCTACGAGATCGAGGTCGCGTTCTCGCCCCGAATGAAGGCCATGCAGGAGGCCATCCTCGTGGCCCTCGAGGCGACGATCAAGGAACTCCAGCGCCACACCAAGGCCCTCGATGCCGCCGACCTGACGATGGAGCGGGCGATGGCCAAGTCCTTCGCGACGATCATCCGCCGCCAGCTCGACCCCGTGTGGCACAAACTCTCGCCCAGGACCAAGCAGCTCGTCGGGGACCTGACGACCCTGCGGCATCTGCTCTCGTACCTCCCGCGATACGATGCGATCTCGTATTACAGCTTTTTGATCAACCACCAGACCATGAACAGCCAAAAGCGGTTCCCATCGCCGTGGCTCTTCACCGAGGCCGCCGACCGACTCCTCACTGCCGCGAAGGAGCGACTGTACCAGATCATCGACAAGAAGAGCAAACAGCCAGTGAATCTCCGCAAAGCCGCCGGGGGTGATCAGCAAAAGCTCCTCAAGCAGTGCGAACTACGACTAACCCTAGAAGGGAATCCCAAGTGGGACGCACTCGTCCAGATCTTGGACGAGGTCAATGGCGAATTGGAAAAGGAAGCGGAGGCCGACGACGGCCCAATTGGCGGCGCGCAGATCTTGGTCATGGTGAAGGATGAACGGACCTGCGCGCAGTTGCGCGAGTTCCTCGCATTGGGGGAAAGGGAGATGATGCGACGGCGATTCGGCCACTACGCGATCCAGAAAGAGCTCGCGATCAAGAAGAAAGGTGGTCCGCGCTCTGCCCTGGGGATGGAGCAACAATTCCTCCTTGATGCTGCAGCCGAGTTCCGAGCCACAGAAGCCGCATATCAAGCACAGCGAGCCAACATTGCGATCGCCACCACAGGTAGCAACGCTGCAGGTAATTCTAAGGGCAAGGCACGGAAACGCCCCATCGAAGAAACGACGACTCTGCACCTGACGGAGGTGGCGTCCTTTGGCATGCCCGCGGAAGAGCTCGAGGCCATCGCATCTGTGGAGGATGCCCGCCTCCGAAACAAGCGACATTTCGCACAACAGGCCACATCGACTGGAACGCCAGGTGAAGCGAAGCTAAAGAAGACGACACGACAGCCAACAGTTAATTTGTCTATTGAGACGATTGATCGTGCCGATCAGGTGATCATCTGCACATACGACCAAGCAAATCATCATGGACACGGTGCGAGCTCCCTGCTACAGGACGTTGTCCCGCGGTGCGTGGTCTTATACGATCCCGACATGGCGTTCATCCGAGAATTGGAGGTCTTTCACGCCATGCAGCCTCCATCGGCAGCCCTGGAAATTTATTTCATGATGTACGAAGAGAGCGTCGAGCAGCAGTCGTATCTGAGTGAGATCCAGCGGGAAAAGCGTGCCTTTGAGAAGTTGATTCATCAAAAGGCGCATTTGATGATGCCCGCCAACGTCTACGACGTTCCATATCACGTCAAGGCCCAGCTACAGCAGCCCGAGTACAGCATGGATACTCGGACAGGAGGGCGAGCGCGACTGGTGAAGCCCGGCGTCAAGGTCGTGATCGACGTTCGTGAGTTTCGAAGTGCATTGCCGTCGATGCTCCACAAGGAGGGCTTGATCGTCGAACCAGTTACACTAGAGATTGGCGATTACATCCTCTCCCCACAAATCTGCGTCGAACGCAAGAGCATCAGCGATCTGTTTGGCTCCCTGAACTCGGGTCGTCTGTTCAACCAGGCCGAGAACATGGGTCGCTTCTACGAGTTGCCAGTGCTGTTGATCGAGTTTTCCCAGGGCAAGGCCTTTTCACTCCAGGATCCATCGGAGATTGGCAGCGAGATCAGCGCGAGCAACATCGTCTCCAAGCTCACGTTGCTAATTCTCCACTTTCCCAATCTCCGAATCCTCTGGTCGCGATCCCCACATGCCACGGTCGATCTCTTCAAGGCCATCAAGAAGAACCAGCCCGAACCAGAGCTCGAAGTGGCCGCGGCCATCGGCACCGGTGGCACCACTGGCAATGGTGAAGCGACGTCGAGCCGGGACCGAGAGGAGGGGCTGGCTGGGTCGTACTATAACACGAACTCGATGGACGTCCTCCGCAAACTCCCAGGGATTAACGATCACAACTACCGTAAAGTCCTCACTCGAGTTCGCAACCTCGCCGAGCTGAGTCGGCTCTCGCTCGAGGAAATGACCGAGCTGCTCGGCAAAGTGTGCGGGAAGAAGCTCTTTACGTTCTTCAACACGGGCCTGTGACACGAAATCAACAGCATCGACGTCTTTCCCATCAATCATGTGGTTGCGTTTGTCTTTTTTCATTGTTGTCGCTCATTCTTTCGTTGGATCCGAGCTACAGAGCTCGAACGAACAGCAGCAACGGCTCGACTGTATTGGGACCGAGATTTAGAACTTGAAGACCTGGGTGGACGTGTACTTGAGCTCCTTGAGGAGCCCTTGGAGCTCGCCCTGGGTCTTGTCCTTGGCCTTGTCCCCCGAGATGTGGTACATCATGGGCGGGGGCCCGCAGACGCAGACGAGGTGCTCGTCCGAGGGCCCGGGGATGAGCTCCTCGACCATCTCCTTGGAGACATAGCCCCGGAGGCCGGTCCAGTTATCAGCGGCGTTGCTGAGGACGTGGTGGACCGTGAGCTGCGGGTAGAGGTACTGCAGGGCCTCGAGCTCGTCGCGGAGGATGATGTCCTCCTCGGTCTGGTTGGCGAAGAGCAACACGATCTCCGTGTGGTCGGCGGGGTCGCGGCAGATCGTCTTGATGAGCTGGAGCATGGGCGTGAGACCCGAGCCACCGGCGATGAGCCCGATCTTGCGGTACTGGTTGGCCTCGTACTTGAACTTGACAAAGGGGCCCTTCATCTCGAGCTTGTCCCCGACCTGGAGCTCGACAATGTGCTTGCTCATGAGCCCCGTGGGGTAGCCCTTGACCACGAGCTCGAGGAAGCCCCGCTCGTCGTCGAGGTTGGTCGGGGTGTAGGGGCGGATCACGGCCTTGCCGTTGATCTTGGCCTTGGCCACGAGGCAGCTCGCGGTCGTGAGGCCCATGGTCGCGTCCGCCTCGGGGAGGGCGAACGTGATGCGCTTGGTGTTGTGCGTCAGGGTCTCGACCTTGCGGACGGTGAAGGCCCGGAACTCCTTGGGGGAGAGCGCCGGGGCCGGGGTCGTCGCCGCCCCCTCGCACTGGGCCGCAGCCGTGGACGAATGGAAGAGCGACGAGGCCCCGCCGCCGAGGACCGCGAAGGACGCGAGGCCGAGGAGCGACGGCGAGAGTTGGGCGCTGCGGGGGAAGCGGAGGATCGTCCACATGGCGGGCGGGCGGAGTCGAGTGCCGAGTGCAATGACGACGACGAGCGGGCGGCGAGGGGCGCGCGTGGAGTCAAGTGTGTGTGAACACAGCGAAGCCCTGGGAAGATCACCAGTTTCTGCGGTGGGCGGTGGTTGCGTCATGTGGACCACACCACCACGGTGCTGGCGTCGTGGACGGTGCGGAGTTTGGGCCAATCCGGAGGCGGAACGGGAGGAGCTCCATGGTCAAAATGGACGCTCCTCATGCCCACCACCGGACCAACAAACACTGCCCCAAGGCTCTTTGTCGTTGTGGCCGCCAAGACCGTCCACGGCCGCCGCTCCCACGCGTCGCCTGCATTGATCGATCGCATGGGCACCGCGGACGTGTGCCGGAAGCAGTCAAACAGGAGATAAACACAGCAGTGGTTGGTTTCCGCAGCCCAAATCAAGACTGATTCGCATTTTGGCGTTTTACTCCGTCGGCAAGCCCATCGACCCGCGCCCCATCGACATGGGGGCAGGGCGATGGATCCAAAGGATCCCTAACTACAAGGCGATGGCAACTTACGCCGAGTCAGCGATGGTGACCTCAACCTCGACACCGGGCTCAATCGAGATCGACGTGATCTGCTTGACGATGTCCGAGGGCGCGTGCAAGTCGATGATGCGCTTGTGGATGCGCATCTCGAAGCGGTCCCAGGTGTTGGTACCCTCACCACACGGCGACTTGCGGGTCGTGAGGCGGAGGATCTTGGTCGGGAGACGGACCGGGCCCGAGACCTTGAGGTTCTTGTCGACGGCGCCACGCTTCAAGTCGGCGCAGACTACACGCACAATCATAAGAGCATCAGCATCGTATCGCTCTCGTTTTCCAGTCGAGTCCCAAAGATGCTGACGCACCCTTCTCGAGGTTCTTGACGTTGCGGCTCGAGAGCGTGATGCGGATGCGGTGGATGCGGGTCTCCTCCGCTTCAACAGTCTTTGGCTTGACGAGAGACATCTTGGATCGAGGGCTGCGAGACGTCACACATTCCGTCAGCTTCGTGGGCAATCTCGGACGCCAGACGCCCAGACGCCCAGACGCCCAGACGCCCAGACGCCCCAAGAGCGCCTGGACTGCTGCCTGCACGCGCAGCGCATGCACGGACGCACCAGTGAGAAAATTGGCTTTCAGACTGTCGGTAACCTGAATCCAAAATATGGGCGTTGTGCTGAGGGCCAACCGACCAACATCACCCGTCGAGGGCGCAGTTGTTGGTTGGTGTTGGTTGGTCTGGGCGGCAAGGCCGAAAGCGACAGAAAAAAAAACCGTGCTATCCACCTGAGGTTTTACCAATCCTCTCAAACCCAATCCGACATAGTCATGGTAAGTTGGGTCCCTTCAATATAGATAATTTCGGGTCCCCACATCGGGTTCAAGGTGGTTTGAGAAAACAACAGCTCGACGTGGAAACGGCATCATCGTCGCAGACGCACAATGAGCGCGGGCGGTGGCCACACGCCAGCGGCGGGCATGGCCGCGCTGGCCATGGGCACCAAGCCCCTGGCCCTGTGCGTCGGGATGGGCGTCGCCATGCTGGCCTCGGTGCAGGTCTCGCGGCAGAACCGGCGGTTCTGGCACAACGTCCAGGCCCTCCGCCGGGCCTCGACAAGCTCGACGGCCCCGATCCCAAGCGGCTCACGACCAACGATGAACCGGAGGCGCATCGGTGGCGGTGGGGCCCCGGCCGAGGCAACGGGCGGTGTGCTCTCCCTCGAGGACGTCCGCCCGCAGTACCTCGAGTGCGTACAGCAGCGGAGTCTCGTGGACGCTGCCCGGCTCTCGAGTGAGACCATCACGGTCGTGCAGGTGCGGCGCACAGTGGTCCCCTTTTAACGATGCCAAGCGCCTGAGCTGGCGTCGTTCTGTGTATGTCTCTCTCACGCGCTGGCCTCGTGTGACTGCTGGCAGCTCAACATCCTCGCGAGCAACTTGGCCACGCGCAATCATTTTCCCTACGTCGTCGACTCGAGTCTGAACTGGGACAACCGCAAGATGACGCTGCTCCGGCAGCTCGAGGACCTCGACGCCGATGTCGTGTGCCTGGAGGAGCTCAGCGACTATTGGACGTGCGTCATGGGCGTGTGGTTCTTCGTCGTTGGGGGATTTGCGTTTCATGGTCCTTGACGCTTGTCGGTCATGTGTGTTGGTGCAGGTTCTTCAAGCCCGAGTTGCACAGTCGCGGCTACGACAGCGTCTACGTCAAGCGGCCGTCCATTCACATCTCCAACTGGTCGGGCGAGAAGAAACAGGATGGCTGTGGGATCTTTTACAAGTACGTGCGTCCATGCCGAGTGCACGTGAGCATCTGACTGTGGTTGGAGGGAGACGATGCTAATGGTCGTCATGATGCGAACCACGCCAGGAAGGACAAATTCGAGCTCAAAGAGTGCGAGTGCATCAACTTTCACGACTCGCATGATCGCGTGGCCCTCCTGGCGCTGCTGAAGATGCGGCACTTTGCCCAGTTTGTGCTCATCGGCTGCACCCACCTCTGGTGGAATGCCAAGTGCGTGACGTCGTGCATGCTACAACACATCTCAGTCGTCCTCACGTGGCATTGCAATCGTCTTTGTCCATTGCCATTCTGCAGGAAAGTCGACCATCAGATGGCGGAGCTCTTTGAGCTCGAGGAGGAGCTCATCCGCATGAGCAGCGACGTCAAGGACAAGTACGAGGAGGACCTTGCGGCCTCGCACACGGGCGCCAAGCACGTCCCGGTACGTCTCTCGACGTCTCCCATGTGAAAACTGGGAGCTAATAGCGGCTGATGCTTGATAACTGTGCACGGCAGATCATCCTCTGTGGCGATTTCAACAACTCGCCCGAGTCCCCGCTGTACGAGTACATGGAGAGCTCGTTCATGCAAAAGCCCAACTTGGAGGGCGTCCAGGATACCTTCCGGAGCGCCTACGGGCTCTACAAGCAGAATGCTACGTGCAGCCCGCTCCACGACGTCGAGTCGTCGGTTGAGCTCGCGCTCAAGCCCCAGGCGGGACAGAAGGACGAGCCCCCACACACGACGGTCAACTTTCGCCGGTGCTGGACGATCGATTACATCTGGTACTCGCAGAGCAGCCTGGTCCCCAAGCGCATCCTCGACATCCCCTCGGAGGCCCTTTTACGGTCCGAGGAGGGCCCCGCGGACTGGTTTAATCGCCTCGCGATGCTCGACAGCTACAGCAAGTCGGGGCGCTTGCCGAGTGGGTTCCAGGGCAACCACAATGGCATCCCCAACTCCAAGTTTGGCAGCGATCACGTGCCGATCATGGCCGAATTTGAGTTTCTCCGTGAAGACCCCGAGGCCCCGCTATCACCGCTCGTCGAGCGCAGCTCCTCGGGACTCTCGGAGGATGAGGAGACCAAGGGCTGAATTGAGCAAGACACGAAAAGTGGTTTTGTGATGTGCAAAAAACAAAAGCAAACAAAATATCGCAACGAATAATCGAAATCTGGCAAATGAAAATGGATACAAAACCGGTAAAGTCGTCGGTATGCCAAAAACATTTTTGTTCTTCTCTTCCAAATTGCGAGTGACGTTGCGACGTCAGTGATTGGAAAAGAGTGTCAAACAACCAACAAACCCCAATGCGAATCACCAGCCACCAGGTCCGTCCGCTCCGCTTGCGCCGTGGCGATTGCGAATGCGCTGACGCTCGTAACGCGGCGCGTGGGACTCGTTGCCCCCTGCAGCCTCGACGCGTGTCGACGTGGCAGCTCGCGGCCGGCGGGCTCCAGCGCAAGTGGAAGGGCATCAAGCAGGTCGGGGCAGCGTTGAATCTTTTGACATGGCCGGTGGGCGTGGGTGTGATATAGGACCTCCCACCTGACGTCTTTGCATATTATCAATTCTCAGCGCACGGCCTGGCGCTTCAAGACCCTCAAGGACCGCAACACGGCGATCGTCTTCAGCGCCGATGCCCAAAAGGAAAAGGAGATTCACCTCAAGGTCCGCGCGTCCCTGGAACGATGGCGTTTGTGCCGAGGGCCATGGCATGCGGATCCAAGTGCTGATGCCTTGTCGAAAATGGCCGCAGCCCCGGTCCAACCGCTACGTCGACGACCCGATGGCGTGCCACAATGTCCTCGCGCAAGTCTCGAGCGAGAGCCTCAATGGGATCCTCGGGGCCACGTCTCCGCAGGACTCGAGCCAGTTCTGCAAGACCATGACGGGGTTCATGCTGCACTCGTGCCCGCCGCTCATGCGATCCAGGATCCTCGAGGTTATCGCGTACCGGCGGATCGATGAGATCAGGTAACGGGGACTGTGGGCGGCCTTCTTCGATCGCGACACCAAGAACGAATTGACAGCGGGCCATCTTCCTTCCTTTCGTAGCGTCGCCAATCGCGCAGTGATCATTCGAGCCATCCAGCGATGCCTCTTGTCTCCACTCCAGGTCGAAAAGACTGTTCTCCACTCAGCCGCCTGTCATATCCTGCGGTCGACGCACGGCAAGGACCTTTCGCTGCTCAAAGAGTTCATCCACGTGGACGAGGACATTCGCTATGACGATGGCAGCGCGTCGTCCTCACCGACGTCGTCATCGTCATTACTGGAGGGGGAGATGGGATATAACGACGCCATAGCAGCCGAGGCCCCGAGCTCACCCCGGGACGACGACCTCCCGCACTCTGGGGATCTCAGTCAGCTCCTGTATGGGAACAAGAACGTCACCGAGGTCATTCAGACAATGCAGCACATCGCCGTCGAGTCCCTCAAGGTCAAGGACGAGTGCCCGCACCTCGTCAAGGTCATCAGCGACATTGACGACACCTTGTACCCAGGGTAAGTCGGAGCCGCGAGAAGACGCTCGTGATGCTGCTATGGACGAAATCTTGTTAACGCGGTACCGCAGGTGGCTGGACCGACGCTACCCCCTGCACGTACCGTATCCCGGTGTCTCGGAGCTCTACTACCGGCTCTCCCGAGGGCTCCTCGACGAGAGCCCCCGCCGCTTCGACCGCCTCCCGCCCCCGATAACGTTCATCACCGCTCGACCCCGGGGGTGGCTGAGTATGGGCAAGTACCTCACCGTCCAGCACTTGCGGAGTCTTGGGATCCCCCATGCGACGGTGCTCCACGGCTCGGTCAAGGGCCTCGTGAGCAGTAAGAAGATTGCTGAGTACGTGCCTCGCTGTCAACCAACTTCGATGCGGATGTGATGGCGGTGTGTGGTTCTGATGACACCATTGGGGATATGTTGCAGGGTCAAGCTGGAGAATTTTGCGCGCTTCGCCTCGCTCTTCCCCGAGTTCAAGTTTGTCTTCTTTGGTGATTCCGGCCAGGGCGATGCGCTGCTGGCGTCGCGGATGCTGCAGGCGTACCCGGGGCAGGTCCTGGGCACGTTCATTCACGACGTGAACCCCGGGGTCCCGAAGACCGGGGACGGGCAGACCAAGGACACGTACCAACGGCAGGGGATCGACTTCTTCTCGACGTATCCCCACGCCGGGGTCCTGGCTTTTGACAAGGGCCTCCTTGGGGCTGAGGACCTCGGGGCCGTGCTCCGCATGGCCGAGGACGAACTCGCGAACATGCAGTTTGTCGGCTCCGGGGCCGACCTGAAGCGGGCCGCGCGTCTCCAAGAGCTCCAGTCCGCTGCTGAGCTCGTAAAAGATCGTCAGCTTCTTGTGGACAGCCAAAAATCGTAAACAAATTTATGTACCAACAAATATCGGAAAACAGTCGGATTTGACAGTGTGGTATACAGTACAGTTTGATTCCAGGATCCTGTAGTTTCCAGGTCTCAGTCAGGTAGCCAATCCGCTTGCAGCATTTTTAGCCACTGCTGACCACGTCAAACGAAATCGGTTCCAACAAAACACAATGCTGACGGCGGACGAGGTCGCTGCGAAGGAGCGGATGCTTGGGCTCTGGCGGGCGCTGAGCACCACGAGATCCACGGCGCCGGTGACGCTCCTCACCACGGACAAGTGCGTTCCCCCCCTCCCCCGTGCTGCTACCTTGGACGCCCCGTCAGTTCCGTTCGGGCCGCCTGAACTGACGTTCCTGTTGTGTTTGACGTAGGACCCTCGTTCAAGCCTCGACGCTCCTGGCCAATGGCTCGCAGACGCTCTTCGCCGCGACGGACCTCGAGACGCCACTCGGGCGCTACCCGACGGCCGTGCTCCGCCGTCGGGACGTGACGCAGATCCACGTCCGCTTGTCCAAGGGCGAGCTCGCGGCGCTGTTGCTCTCGAGCCCGCGATCGAGCTCGTGATGGTTTGTGTCAATGGAATATGAGTATTTACGGAGTAATTGGTCAGTGGGCTTTTCCAATAAATAAGGCACAGAGGGGGGGGGCCACTAGCACCGGCGAAGGAGCCGCGCGAGGCTCCGCGGACTCGTCTCGCGTTCGATAAGCGGGGACGTCGCGGCCTCCGTGACGGCCGTGGCGGCGGCGTAGAGCGGGCGCAGGAGCGGCATGAGATCCGAGGTGGCCGCAACGAACGAACTTTTGGGCGCCGATGGCGCGAGAGGGAAGAGGCTCGGGAGGTGCGGATGCTGCGGCGGAGGTGGGAGCGGGGGCAGCCCCGGGGACTTGATCAGGCCGCCGAGCGACAGCGGCGGCGGGGACGTGATGCTCGGGGCCTTGGGGGGCGCGGGGAGGCCCTTGTCCTCGCCGCTCGTCGTCGCATAGCAAAAGGACGTTGGCACGTCCACGCGCTGCAGGGGCCAGTCCTTGATGAGATGGCGGATCGACTGCTCGACGCGGGACTGGAAGCGCCGGACCATCGCCTGCGAGCTCTCGACCGTCAGCGGGCGGTACTTCATGGCCGTGCGTTCGAGGAGGGCGACGAGCTCGTCAAATGTCATGAGGATCCCGAGGTCAGCGCGGGCGGGGATGACCCGGACGATCCCGGCCTCGTCCTCAAAGGGCAGGTAATTCTCCATCGGCGGGGGCTGCGCCTTCTGCACCGCGCGTTTCTTCAGGCGGCGATGGAGGGCGGCAAAGTGCACCCCGTAGGCCTTGGCGGCCGTTCGGAGGCTCATACCATGGACCTCGACGGCGTCCATGGCCTTGTCCCACGTCTCCGCCGACACGCTCGTGCTCTGGCGGCAGCGCTTGTCGTCGCTGCCCCCTGCCGCCTCCGTCGAGGGCGTCGAAGGGCTCGTCCGGCCATCCCGTGGATCTCGTCGCTCGCTGTCACTGCCCGAGGAACTGTCATTGTCGGGGGCGCCGTCCAAGACTTGGGGGTTGGCACGCTGGGGCTGCTGGGGCTGACGTTGGTAATAACGGCGGCCCTCGATCGCACCGTCGTCGTCTTCGTGTTGTCGTTGCTGTTGCTCCTTCCGCTGTTGCTGCTGCTGGCGCTCGACACTGGGCATCTCCTCGTCGTACATGTACAGCGCCGTGTAGGGTCCCGAGGACGCATAGCGGCTCGGCGGCGGGTACGTGAGGTGGTCGAGGCCCAGTTGGGCGACGGTGGCCGCCGGAGAGGCCGCGGCGACGACGCTCTCGGGGAGCTTGGGTCCCGCGGCGGCGGCGAGGAAGCCATGGATGCGCTTAAAGTTGGCGATCCAGCGGTTCAAGGGGAAGTCCGAGGGGATCTCCCGGCGGCCGTCGTGGCTCGCGATGGTCCGGACGACGAAGCGGACGTCGTCGGCCGAGACGTGGTGTTCGTGCATGAACTGCTCGCGGAGGACGCTGACGACCTCGTCCTCCTCGGCGGCTGTGAGCGTGAACGAGCCTTCAAAGCGCGACGCCTGGTTGGTCATGTACCGCCCGCGGACGCGTCGGTGGAGCGACATGTGGTGCACGCCGTAGAGCTGCGCGGCGCGGCGGAGGCTCATCTTCTGCACCGTGACCGCGTGGATGGCCTGCGCCCAGATCTTCTCGCTGACAGTGTTGGCGCGGGGCATTCGGACTGTTCGTCGCGGCGGCGGTGCGTCGTGTCGGATCCTACTTGACGGCGGCGTCGGAGGGGACGAGAACGGAGGAGGGGACCGCGGCGGAGGGCGGAGGGGTGGAGGGGACCACGTGTCCGCGTTGGGACGGCGTCCAGCGTCGCTGGATGATGATGATCCGCAATCCGGAGATACCGGATCCGGAGTCGGGGGCGGGGGTCGCAGGAGTCGGTCCCACGATCCGACAGGAAAATTGGGCGATGGGACAGCAGCAGGGGAATCGTGACGGGGGCCGCGGATGATCGGCGCGAGGCCACACCAGAGTGGGGAGCGCGGGGCCGCCGGGGGGGACGCGAAGGCGTCGATGAGGGACTGAACGCGGAGCGCCGTGATGCTCGGATGGCCGGTCGTCGGGGTTTCTGTGGTCGCTTGTGGATCGAAAAATGGCTCAACGAGCCGCCCACGTCCACGCAAGAGCAAAGCAGAGCGACAGGAGCCGATCGCTGCTGGGCAAGCACACGGGACAGGGACCGACAAATGCAGTACAGTAGAACAAAATATGCCAGAGGAACGCGACAGAACATTCGCTACAGCAAGGAGGGGAGACATCATCGAACGTGTTCCGGATTGGACAGATTCAAAGGTTGCAGAAATGTCATTGGTCGAAATTTTGACCGGGTCCATCCCTCCCTCGAAGTTTGTTGGCAAGTAGGGCAACCGCAGTCGGACCACCAATGACAGGAGTAGAATGTGATGGTTGGTGCACCTGCCAGTCCTGACGAGAACATTGCCTGCTGGCACCTGATGGAGTGCGTGGCTCTACTGCCAACATAGCTAGCCTCAAAATTGGCGCAGCGCTCGTGCCCGAAAGCTGGAAGAAAGTTGTTGCGACTGATGCTAAATAGAGGATGCACCGCATGCATGCATCTGAAGCGTCAGGGAACTCCCCATAGGTTGAACACTGTTTTGTCAATACAGTACATCGATCCGTGTTCGCTAAATATGACGGACACAATGCATTTGTTTCATCGATAAATGGTGACAATTGAAAATGTTCGAGGATTAGCCACGTCCTCCCGCAACATTTCTATGACGATCATACGCATGTGGGGCAATTGCCAGTCGTGGAGTCACGTGCGTTGCCTTTTGGTCTGCGAATCCGCCGTCTGCAAAGTGAAAAAATTGCCCAATGATACAAGTTCGTGACAGGAGAAGCAAGCACAATGCCCATAAACAAGGTTTGTGTGGCTGTGCTGTGTGGCGGGGGCTTGGCGATCAGTCCCCCACACGCAAATGATCCAGTGCCCCTCTCCCACACCCAACAAGACTTTGTCTTGCCTGTTCAATCAACACTGTCCCAAGAACAGTTGCATGGATACGGCCCCCTTCCTCAGGATCCAACCGACCGTCCAACGACGAGAATCCATGGCTCGTGGTCAGATCGAGTGACGTCGATTGGCCACGACCGTGTGGACAGTTTGCTCTTGAAGCTGCGGCTTCTCCTGAAGTCGGGTGTGCATTTTGGGTCCGACTGGCAGCACTGCAGATAGCGCTCTGTCGGCTTTGTGGACTACCCCAGCCCTAACCTACTCCTCCACATGTCTTCGATCGTACTGTGGACCGACTCGGTTCAGAACGCCGTTCCTGGCACAAGCCGACCTTGGTGGTCCGATCGACCATCTGGTGGTGGTCGGGTTGTCCACCTTCCCGTCACCTCGACCACACAACGAGGACCTCGTCGAGGTTGCACGAAGGTCCCTGGGCGAGATGGGCCGTGTGACACTTGTTCCCTCGCGACCCACGGGTTTCCCCAGCCCATCAACAGGGTATCCAATTAGAAGCCCCCCGCTGAGTTCAAGGTCTCTCCATCTTCGATCTCCTTGCACTGCTCATCATCGCTGTCATTCGCTTCCACCTTCGATCGAACCCAGGAGCAGCAAAAGCAAGCGACGACGTCGTAGGAGACAGCTTGGCAAGTGCGCGCAATGTACTACGCCCCGCCCCCCGCCGCCGCCGCCGCGGCCCCCACGCGGGCGTCGGCCCCCACGGCCTCGATCGAGATCTCGCTCCAGGGCAAGAACCTCAAGGACCGGGACCTCATCTCCAAGTCGGACCCCTTTGCGGTCGTCTCCATGCAGCGTACGTGGGTTTGTGTCGATCGCTGTGTGTGTGTGTGTGTGTGATGCTTTCCCCATGGCACCAACCCAACGCATCGTTCTGACGCGCGGCGTCGTCCTTGATAGAGGGCAGCGCGTGGGTGCCCCTGGGCCGCACCGAGGTGCTCAAGGACGACCTCAACCCCAAATGGGCCAAGCTCTTTGTCGTCGATTACTTTTTCCAGATGCAGCAGCGCCTCCGGGTCGAGGTCTACGACGAGGACTCCAAGTCCTCGAACCTCTCGGCCCAGGACCTCATCGGCGTCGCCGAGTTCAACCTCGGGCAGCTCATGGGGGCCCCGGGGCAGAGCGGCTCGTTCCTCCTCACGCGGGGCAAGAACACGTCCAAGCACCAGGGCTCGCTCCTGGTCAAGGCCGAGGAGGTCCAGCACTCGGCCGACGTCGTCCGCATGCGCTTCGCGGGCTCGGGCCTCGCCAACATGGACGGGCTCTTCAGCAAGAGCGACCCGTTCCTCGTCATCAGCCGCCAGCGCGAGGACCAGACGTGGATCGTCGTGCACAAGACCGAGGTCATCGACAACAACCTGAACCCGAACTGGCGGGCCTTTGAGGTCCCCGTGCAGAAGATCTGCAACGGCGACTACCGCCGGCAACTCCTCCTCGAGGTCCGCGACGAGGACCGCGGGGGCAAGTCGGAGCTCATTGGCCAGGTCACGACGACCCTCGAGGAGCTCCTCGCCAAGCAGGGCAACAACTACGTGCTCCACAATGCCGAGCTCCAGCGGAAGAAGGGCAAGAAGTACACCAACGCCGGGCTCCTCGTCGCCCACGAGCTCAAGGTGTACAAGCAGGACACGTTTGTCGACTTTTGTACGTGCGTGTGGGGCTCGGTGGGAGGTCGTTTGCCAACGCGGTTGGTCATTGATTTGTTTGTCGTTCGTCTCACAGTGAAGGGCGGGCTCGAGATGAACCTGGTCCTTGGGATCGACTACACGGCCTCGAACGGCCCACCGAATGATCCCCGGAGGTGCGTTGGCGCTCGCTCTTGACAACGACGGTGGCGGGTCGTAATTGACGGTGTCTGTGGCGGGCGCGATCCATGTTAGCCTGCATTTCATGAACCCCGGGGGCTGGAACCAGTATCAGATGGCCATCCACGCGACCGGGTCCATCCTCGAGGCCTACGACTCGGACAAGATGATCCCCGTGTATGGCTTTGGGGGCATCCCCCCGGGGGCCCCGAACGTCGACCACTGCTTCCCGCTCAACCTGAACCCGTCCAACCCCGAGGTCCAGGGCATCCAGGGCGTCATGCAGGTGCGGCGTGGGGGCTGTGGATTGTTGCTCGAGGCATGGCATGGCACTCACGGGGCTGGGTGGTCCATTGTAGCTCTATGCGTCGTCGCTTTTCCACATTCGCCTCCACGGACCGACGTGCTTTGCCCCGTACGTCTCGTGGAGACAAAGGCCAAAGGCCTCTGTGGAGACACAGAACGCGACTCACGATCCACGTTGTGACGTTGCCGCCACAGCCTCATCCAGCAGACGGTCGCGATCGCCTCGTCCCTGAATGATCCCCGCAAGCAAAAGTACTTTGTGCTGCTGATCATCACCGACGGTGCGATCATGGACATGCCCCAGACGATCGACACGATCGTCCACGCATCGCACACGGTGCCCTTGTCGGTACGTTGCTTTTCCGTGCTGTTAGCGCGTGAGGACCTGGAGGGACTGACGGAGACCTGGCCTTTGATGGCAGATTGTGATCATCGGCGTGGGTCCGGCCGACTTCTCGTCCATGAACGCGCTCGATGGCGACGGACGTCAGCTCCGCGCGACCAACGGCCAGCCCGCTGCCCGGGACATGTGCGTTGTTACAGCGTTCATTGGACTTGTGCCCCCTCCCCCCCTTGGGTCTGATGCCTTTGTTTTGGGAATGTGCAGTGTGCAGTTCGTGCCCTTTAGCCGCTTTGCCCATGATCCGTCCGCGCTCACCCGCGAGACGCTCGCGGAGATCCCCTACCAGCTCTGCCAGTACATGAAGGTCCGTGGGCTGCGCCCCAACCAGGCCGTGGCGCCGACTTTCCAGACCTTTGCGGAGCCAACGTCCGAGACCCCGGCTCCAGCGGCCCCAGCGCCGGGTGCCGCGCCGGGTGCTGCTGCGCCAGGGGCCCCCGGTTACCAGCAAGCCCCCGCCGGCTACCCCCCTCAAGGCCAGCAAGCCCCTGCGGGCTACCCACCTCAGGGCCAACAGCCTCCCGCGGGCTACCCACCGCAAGGCCAACAGCCTCCCGCGGGCTACCCACCACAGGGTCAGCAGCCCCCTGTCGGATATCCGCCGCAGGGCCAACCAGCTCCGTACGGAGCCGCCCCGGGCTACCCTCCCCAGCAGCAGCAGCCGCCGTACGGGTATCCCCAGCAACAAGGCGGCTACCCCCCGCAGCAGCAGCCGCATGGTGGCTACGCCCCACAGCCGCACCCCCAGCAGCAGCAGCAAGCGTATCCCGGCCAGGCCCCGCCCCCGGCACGTGGGGCCAACCCCGGATACCCCGGCTATCGCGGTTGATCAATCGATCGATCCCCCGCGTGTGTGTGCGTGTGTGATTGAATTTGTATCGCGAGCTTCTTGCGCGTGCGAGTGTCGGACGAGCAACACAGGAGCCATCAATGCACGCGCTTTTTTGATCTTGTGTCGTTTTGAGATCTGTTTTCCGATCTTTGTGCCCGACATGGCTACATTCTGTCATGGGACCACGTCACAGAAACTGCTTGAGCAGTTGGCGCTTGTAGCGCCAGGCCTCGGACTTGGACGACGCCAGTTGCTCGTGGAGCTTCTTGATCTCCTCCTGGAGCTCCGCGCCGCCGCCATTGGTCGTCGCCTCCAGTGCCACCGGCGTCGTCGTCGTCGTCGTCGTCGTCGAGTTACTGCAGCTGCTGCTGGTGTTGCCGCTGGCTGGGCCCATAGCGGTCGTCTCCTGAGCTGCCAATGCCGACGTTGCCACCTCCGACTGCCCTCGCGTGGGGGCCCCGGGGCCTCGGGTGGTCCCATGCCAGTGGTGAAAGGCCCGGGCCACGCGACTCACCTGCACGCGCAAACGCAGCGCCTCGGTCAGTCAGTCAGTTTCGATGGAGCGCCGTCCACACACACACACACACACACACCTGCACGCACCGCCTTGCGCTCGAGGACGTGACAGAGGCGCTCGACGCCGAGGAGGCGGTTCCAGCCGGCGACGGCCCGGGCCTGCTGCCCCTCGACGCGGGCGAGGGCCGTCTGCGCCCGCCACGTGAGGAGCCCACTGCGGGCGGCCTGGCGCCGGTGGCCCCGCACGAGCCGGTGCATGTGCAGCACCGCGTGGAGTCGGCAGCCCCGGAGCTGGCGGGTCGTCGCGTGCCAGCGCCCAAAGGCCCCGCGCGTGGCCCGCTCGACGACCCCCTGGCGGATCAGCGCCAGGCGCCGGAGGGCCCCAAAGCGCCGCGTGCGGAGGAGCTCGAGCTGGAGCCGCACGAGGACCTCATCCAGGGCCCCAAAGGCCGGGGCCGAGGCATCGGCGGTGGCGGCGGCGCCGTCGTCGTCGTCGTCATAGTCGAGGGGCCCATCGCCGTCGGCTTCCTCCTCGGCTGAGGAGCGTTTCCGCGGGCCGTCCTGGGGCCGCCGGCGCCGTTCCTGCTTCTGCTGCTGCTGCTGCTGCTGCCGGGCCAACGCCGCCTGGGCCTGGAGGTAGTAGACGCGCTGCTCGATCTCGGCCCGCTGCATCCCATGGCGCATCTCGAGGCGGATGCTGTAGCGGTCCTCGGCCATCGCGGCCTCGACCTCCTTGGCCCGCACGGCCTCGTCGTGGCGCCACTCGCTCAGGCGGATCTCGCACTCGAGGCGGACCTTCTCGAGGAGCGCCGCGTGCTCGAGGTGGGCGCTCCGGAGAGCGAGCTCGACCGCGAGCTTTTGTTTCTCATGGGCCTGGTCCTCCCGGAGCGCGAGCTTCTGCCGGAGGAGCTCGATCTCGCGCTTGTGGCGCTCGAGGCGCTCGCTCGAGCCCGTCGTCGGGTCCCGGTCGTCCATGGCGGCGGGCGGGCCGCTCGTCGGGGCCGCTACGAGCCGCTGGGCGTGGGCATCGGCCCGGGCGGTCTGGAGCTCGCTGAGCTGGAAGACCGCGTGCTGCCGGGCCCGCTCGGTCTCGTCCCACTGGCGGTGGAGCCCCTCGAGCCGCTGCGTGAGCTCCCGCACACGCTCGCGCTCGACCGTGAGGCGCTGCTCGAGCTGCGCGAGCTGCTGCTCCCGGCGCTCCCCGGCGTCGGTCGCCGCCTGGAGCGCGGCGTCGGCCCGCTCGACCCGCCGGGCCGCGGCCGTGAGCTGCACGCGGTGCGTCGCCTCCTGGTCCCGGTGGTACTCGACCTGCTCGACCAGGTCCCGCTTCTCGGCCTCGAGGCGCTGGATGTACTGGCAGAGCTCGGCCACGTCCGACGAGTCGGCGCGATGAAGGCTCGTGTTGCTGCTGCTGCCGCTGCTGTGGCTGTTGCTGTTGCCCGGACGCGCGTTCGGTTGGGGCCGGTACTCGCTCGCCCGCGCCCGGTGGCGGATGAGGTCGATGCGCATCGCCGCTTCGTCTTCATCTTCGTCTTGGTCGTTGGTGTTGGCGTTCTCGCCGCCCGTGCCATCAGACGCGTCCCCGGGGCCACTGGCACGGGGCTTGAGGGGCGCCGCCCGCGTGTCCTGGGGGCCAAACTTGCTCCGGAGGTGCGCGTAGGCGCTGTCGACGGCCGCGTCCCGGACCGTCATGGCCCGGGAGAGCTCGGCCGGGGCCTTCGCATCGTCATCGTCGTCGTGGCCGTGGGCCCGACGCTCCATGATGCTCGCTGGAACTCAACCACGATGGGCCCCGCGGGTGCTGGCTTGGCAAACGACGACGTCAACGGACGTTACGAGTATATGGGGGGTGAGGCCAAAACGACTTTGTCTTTTCGTTTGAAAAATGAGACCGGCACGAGCGAGTGACAAGGACGAACATTATTAATCCAAAGGCACCATGATGGCGATCGATCGTATCAATCAGATCCCTCGTGAGGGCCGTCAACGCCGTATCATGATGCGACTTGGGTCCGATGCCCCATTCATTCATTTACTTCCGCACACGTTGGATATGCATTTCACACGTCCTTCCCATCGACCCCTCATCCTTCGTTCAAGGTTGATGAATGTGTCCGTCAGTCGTCGAGGTCGTGGATCGTGAGCGCGGCGTCGGGGTTGGCGAGGTCCGAGGGCAGCGCGGGGATCACCGTCGACGTCGGGTCATCGTCCGGGACGTGGTAGAGGCACTTGCCAACGAGAAACTCCTGACGGCGCTGCTGGGCCCGGACCCCCCGGGGGGTGTCGTCGATCACGGCCTCGAGGATGTACTTGAAGAAGAACATGGCGCTGATGAAGATGGTGAAGAGCCAGACCCGGAGGACCGTGGAGACGCCGTTGAAGTAGTTGCCCGTGAAGATGACGACCCCGCCGTTGGTGCAGATGGAGATGGCCGTGAACGCCTGGAGCACCTGGTACCAGTAGCCGAGGTCCTTGACCCGCCGCGGGCGCGGGCGCCGCGACTCGAAGAGGAGGCGGTAGGCATCGAGGCGGATCTCAAAGTAATTGTTGAGGTACGAGAGCAAGGGCGAGAGCGGGAAGGCGACGACGAACATGGTCGTGAAGCCAAACTGGATGGCCATCTCGGTGCAGTCGTCAAAGGTCCCCCGCCAGTCATACGGGGCCATGAAGAGCTCCCGCTCGGCGTGGGACTTGCGGGCCTCGAGCTCGGCGTCCTGGGTCGAGATCGCCCCCGTGAGCCGGTACTTGTTGTAGTAGACCCAGAACCGCGGGATCGCGACCTCGGTGAAGTTGCTCGTGAAGAGCCGCGAGAGGTAGACGGTCGCGTACGTGTACTGGAGCTCCCACATGCACGTGTGCATGCAGCCCTCGACGCCGTCCTTGATGAAGGCCACGTAGAAGAGCGCCGCGTAGTTGTTGACGAACTGGAAGATGACGGTCTTGACCACGAAGCTGTTCTCGTACTCGTCGTCCGTCCGGTGGTTCTCCTGGTTGTTGAGGTACGTGGACGTGTAATCGTAGATCTTGCCCATGAGCGAGATCTGCGCGACGTTGGCAAAGGCCGCGATCATCGGCCCGATCTGGATGTTGTAGATGGTCAGGGCCTGGGCGTCGTCGCCCTTGGTCAGGTCATACCGGAGGACAAAGATGGCCGTGACGAGGGCAAAGACAATGAGGATCAGCACGCCGATGACCGCCCAGCTGAAGAGCTTCCGCTTGAGCTTCTCCCGGGGCGAGAACCACCGCGTCGGGGTCCCGTCGATGGCCGAGAGGATCCGCTCGCCCTCAAACTGCGGGCGGAGCCGATCGACGTCCTCGAGGTCCGTGGTCCCCCAGCGCAGGGCCGCCCGGGCGTTGACCCGCTTCCAGTGCTCGAGGTAGACGGTCATCCAGATCGTCATGAAGGCCCCGAACATGGGCGAGACGTAGGGAAAGACCTGGCGGGTCCGGTCATCGGCGACGATGTACTGGAGCACCGCGGGGATGACCCCCACGACCGCCGGGTACCGGAGCCAGTGCGTCGCGTGGCCGAGGTAGAGAAAGTAAAGCGCGACCTTGGCCCCAAAGTACCCCCAGATCTCCTCAAAGGGCTGGGCCATCGAGGACGTGTGCCACCTGATCCACTTGCGCTCGAGGTCCCGCTTGGCGGCCTCGTCGTGCAGGGGGTAGCACTCGACGACGATCCCCTCGTACAGGAGCCCCGGGAGGTCGTAGCCCGCGCCATTGTGGGGGTCCGAGATGATGTGCTCGATGATCTCCATGCGCTCGGTGCTGCAAAAGAGCGAGTCGCCGTCCTTGGTCTCGAAGAAGCGCTGGGCATCGGGGGCGCGGGTGTACGGCGCGTAGATGTGCTCGTACGGGCCGTAGGGGAACATGCGCTTGACGTCGACGATCGGGAAGGGCTTGATGTCGAACTCGGGGAGGCCCATCTCGGCCGCCCGGCGGAGCTCCTGGGGGTCCAGGCGCATCCGTAGGCGCATGGCCTCGGCCTCCTGCTTGAGCCGCTCCTCCGGGGCCCGGAGCTTGCAGAAGACGAGCTCCCGGCCGGCCGAGTAGAAGAGCTTGGTCTCGAGCCCCGCGGCCCGGAGCTTCATGATGATGCTCTCCCGGAGGAGCTCCGGGGGGACGTAGCTCTTGGCCGGGTTGGGGAAGACCATGACGTAGTCCCAGCGCTCGGCGGCCTCGCTGCTCGACGCCAGGGCCCCGTACTGGCCCCCGCCATGATGATTGTCCTTGACGCCCCCGCGCACGCCGATCACGACCTCGGCCGCGGCCTTCATGCTGCTGCTACTTCAGTGTATTTACTTTGCTTGGCCGTTTGAGGGAGGAGGAGGAGGTGGAGGAGGAGGAAAGGAGCCCGATCGTCTCGTGTGAGTCAGTGCACTGCCCACAGCAAAGCACGAGGAAACCAAAGGGTCTCTCTGGATAGACTCGATAGGTCGTTGGATCGCAATCGGCTCTGGCTTCGAATCAGGAAGGTCGCACGACGGTCGACCGAATGAGGTGGTGGTGATAAAGTCATGCCCTTTGAGAATATTTACCATTTACTCGCATCTTGCGTGGGCGCTGGAGCGACTGTGGAGGCCATGTCGACGGCGGGTGCATACGAGAGCCCATGTCCACGCCTTCAAGAACGAGAAAAGGCCAACTCCAACGTCCACGCGGCCCACGTGTATGATGCGATCAGTATCTCGTTCCACCACTGAGTTCGTGCGGAGAGCCGAGTTCCTGGATTCCTTCGTGGATCCGACAGTATTGCGTGTGAGCCGTGGGTTGGGTTGGGTGATCGCTAGGTAGCATCAAGGCCCTTTCGTACAGTACTCTGCCGCTAGAAGATGATGGAGTCTCAAGTCGCTCGGTGGGTGCACTTTTCGCGACCACCTTCATCAGCAGGCGTTTTCCGATGCCCAAAGGTCCAAAAATGAAGAGATCTCTGTGTGGCAAAACCACAAGCGTTTCTCCGAAGGAGACCTGCCGTGGATCCTGCCGCCTGCCATCTCCCCAGGAATGGCTTCCGATGCGGCTGTGACGGCTCGCTCCGCAGTGGATTTCTCGAGTCACCCACAGCCAGGGCCACACACATCGACGTTTGGTGATACTGTAACCTCCATGGGATTGTCCATTGATGGAATCAAAAACCGCATTGAATCAGTCTCCAAGCAAGAGCATCACACCACCCTGCAGCCCGCGGCCCGCAGGACCTGCGGGCTTTGCGCCAGGTGCGTCAGCAAGCTCCCAAGAATCAGAGCTCTCAATTGTTGGGCAGAGTGATGGTCGAGAATGTTGAAGTGCCTCATCAAGTTGGATTCCCGAATCACCCAGCAATAATGCCAAGAATCTCAGAAAAAGATCGGCTTATGTTCGAGAACTTGTCAATGATTCCCTGTGTGTGCGTGCTGGGCCGGACGGCAAACAACCGATCGCGATTCCTGCATCCGGCGGGCGCGGAGAAGAACATGGTTCGCAGGTGTGCAAACTTGACGGCAGATGTACAAATGAGATCGCAATGGTGGGGACACGATGGCGATCTCGGCACCGCAGCAAGCATCCTGCGGCCATTGTACAGTATGTTGGTTGCCAGCAGGCAGCAGCCGGTTTCCCCATCGGTTAACTGGACTTCACACCACCTGGAGGGCGGGTTGCTTGGTTCCCCACGCCACATGGAATCTCCAACTGGGACCTCCCGGGTCGTGGTGGACAAGGCCACGAATGTCATTGGCTAGGCATGCAAATGACGCATCGTCAGTGTCGACAGGATGCCATCGTCGCATCTGGCCCTGTCATGCTGTGGTTCTCAATGGTCGGCAATGGGGCCAGAAGTATGCCTCCTTCTGCCCTCATGGGGGCCATGGTGTCATGACTAGCACGCCATGCATGGCGACATCAGAGCTGCGATTGGGATCGTCTCTGTGGGCGAAGAGCCAAAAATCACCATTGGCCGGACGTCGTTGCGGGATCGCAGCATCGCAAGAGTTCCACGAATACCGTCCGTCGCATGTGGGGGGCCCAACAAGCCTCCTCGCCTTCCATTTACTTGATTTGGCGAAGGCTCTTGCTGCGTTCCTAGGCACGTTTGCACCCACATATTGTTCTCCACCAGGTCTCACGAAAGGGCGCGGAAATACATATTGTGAGCAACATGGCACTGACGCGCGAAGCATCATGGCCAACCAAAACCATCCCACAAGCGATAATCGTGATTCATCTTGGCTCAGCTCCACACAGCTCCTCGAACACCTGCGGCACCGACTATTTGGGGCCCAACAGGTTCCAACAAATAGCACTTCGGTGTATCTGGGATGTTGGATTCAAGTCGACTTTTACAGGGCTTGCAGGCTCACAGGAGATCGTCCCTCCTCATTCCCCAGCATCTGGCGAGTGTTGGTCCTACCAAACACCTCCGGCTGGGGCAGCCAACGACTCAACTGGCATGTCGCTTGTTGTGGTTTTGGTCGTGGGGTTGGTGGTTTCAGGCATCATCAAAGAGAGAGCGTGACTGAATGGATGCCACTACGAGGCCCTGTATTCGGCGTGGCGCGTCAGAGCCCGGCCACTGGATTGGAATCTTTTCACAATCAATCCGCTCCGCAACAGGGAAAAAGTGGACAACAGGGCTGAGGGTTTTGGCTGGGGCGCATAGTGCGTGTGCGACACAGACGATCGCCGTGACCGACGGCAACATTACACTCATTCGAGGATTCGATCGCTGCCACCCAAGCGGCCGGGGCGCTTCGAGACCCATTCCCTTTCGGATTCGACGACTCGGTGGTCTACCCAGATCCATTCGTCGATTCCGCCAGCGCTGCGAACATACGCCATGGTGATTCGGAAAGCAACGTCGACGCTATCGCTCTCGACGCTCTCGACAGGCTCCACGGCCTCGACAGTCTCGTCGTGTCGCTCGACGTTCCTCGCGGCCACGACCGACGATGGCGCGGAAATCACAGAGGACTGGATCTACTGGCAACGGGACGAGCACAATGCACAGTGTTGGACCAAGGTGTACGCGGTCCTCCAGAATGAATTCCTCTGGTTCTTTCAAGACGAACGCAAGACCAAGACCCTCCTCCTGCAGATCGCGGTCGCAAGCGTCGAGGAGTCCGGAGAGCGGCAATTGCGGATCGTGGACCCAAATGGCGAGGGCCTCGAGATGTGGGTCCTCGATGGTATGCGCCTGGAGTGGTGGCGCCAGCGCCTCCAAGAGGCTGCGGTCTTAACGACGCAGTATTTCAATGCGTTCCCCGTCGATGTCAAGAATCTCCCTCGGGATAGCATCTATCGCGGAAGCCTCGTTTCCCAACGCCGCATCAAGAAACGCACACGCTGCAAGGCGGCGCTCGCGCGGATCCTACTCAAGTGGCGGCAATCATTGCTCCCCGAGGCCGATCGCAACACCATCTAAGACGATTCGCCCTCGGCCGGCAACGTATTGGCCTTTGGTGTCGGGATGTGTTTGTCGGCTCGTTATTTATTGCGCGGGAGGGGACTCCTGGTGCCCACTCCCCATCTGGTGCAGATTAGTATTTCTTTTTTTATTATGAGGCTCCAAAATGGAAACCCACGTGGATCACATTCGATTCCTCCTCCGTTGCTGCCACTTGTGCCCTCTGGCGGGCTTTGAATTGTGGAACACGATGTTGGCTGGCGCGTAATGCCTGCCACTCGCTTCCGCACCCTGGCGCAGTCATCACCATGAGCCTGGTCACGTTCGTTAAACTCATGAGAGCTGTGACCCAACTGCACCCAACGCCAGCGCCTCTTAGAAAGCTCCAGCTTGTGAATTGAACGGATCCGACCTGCGCACGGTCCGTGGACTGTGTTCCAGACTAAGATTTATTAGCCCAAAGATTGCAGTCCAGTGGAACGTAAATGTGGGCAGACCTCTCGTTGTAGTCACGGCGGCGTTTTCTCTGGATCCTCCGATGGTCTAAACTCGCCCCAACCAGAGAACTCATTTTGCGGCACTGAACCACTCTTTCGTCGTTGGCCTTCAAGTCCAGAGCCCTCGTGCGCCACTTTGTGCAGTTGTTGCAACATCAGTACGGTAGATCGAAATGGCAAGTTATGGCAGGAGGATGCGGCGTCTTTTCACTGGGAGGGAGCCACTTGACGGGTGTCGGGCCCGGCCGCCGAGAGCACGGATCCCACTTGCGCTCTGGACATCACAGAGAAAGCGAGAGACTGCATTGCCGAGACCAAGTGCTGTGGTGAGGCCGTTGGTCCTCGTCAAGAAGATCCTCGGCGTGAGGATGATGGGATGTGAACCAACCTCGATACTGTAATCACCCTTTCCCCGTCATGTTCGTCCGAACTGTCCGCGCGGCTCTTTTCCGCAGAAACCGCAGGGCGTCCTGTCTGGTCGAACGATTTCTCACCCCGTGGCCGATTACAACGGCGGCGATAGACCTCGGGTTCTTGGGGTGGTCTGTCCCACACAGACACAGGCCATTTCTTGGACTCGTTCTCTGTCTATCGTTGGGGCGTGATCGTGTTTGCGGTCCTTGGTCGTTGTTGTTGGATCCTCCAAGACAGTTTGCTCAGATTGGAATTGGTCCCCGCGACCCCACCACCCTGTCACAATCCAGAGAACCTCCACCACCACCACACACACACACACGCAATGCCCCGCAAGCGCGCGCTGCCGATGACCGCGAGCGTCGTCTCATGCACTTCGACCGACTCGTCGTCGTCGCTCTCGGGCTCGTTCCTCCTCGACTCGCCCCACCGGCCGCCGATCCAGCACGAGGGCTGGATGTATTGGCGCCGGGACGGGGCCTGCTGGCTCAAGGTCTACGCCGTGCTCCGGCGGAACCTGCTCTACCTCACGCGCTCGGCCGCGACGCTCACGGCCCCGCTCGTGCACGTGGCCGTCGCCCGCGTTGAGCGCGCAACAGCGCCCGGTCGGGGGCTGTGGGTCTGGGGCCCGCGCGGAGAGGCAATGGAGCTGCATTTGTATCACGGCGACGAGCTCTGGATGTGGCTCGACGCGCTCGAGGACGCGGCCCTCGCGACCCGGACGACGATGGAGGAGCACCAGCGCCGGCGACGACATGGGCGGCACTCGAGCCACCTGTTATCTACCAGGGGCCCGGGCACAACAAGCTCATCGAGTTTCATCAGCAGCCCGGCGTCGACGACGGCCTCAACGACATCGGCGACCTCATTGGCGAGCCCCCCCAACTCGGTTCGCCGGGCCATGTCGACGCTCACAAGCCGCCGAACGGCGCCAGCCCTCGATCAGGATCTCCGGGGCACACTCGTGCTGTACCACGAGGAACGCAAGGGCAGCCGCTGGCGGCGCTTCTGGGACTCGCTGTGCTTCCGCGAGGCCTTTCGGCGCCGCATCGAGGAGGTCGTCGATCGCCTCGATGGCTCGGTCGGCTCGGCCGTCGGCCCTAGGCCCTCGCGGAGGACTGACGGCATCATCAGCAATGCTTGAAGAGTGCGACACAAAGCGAATGGCGGCACCTCCCAGTCTGTGTTTTTCCACACTAGCGGACAATGATCGTGTCAATGTCTGTGCCGCGCCAATGTCACTCCCAGCAAGACGAACGAAAGTCTTCAACGTTTTAATGAGAAACAGAATTGTGATAACACTCAAAATCCCCCATGTTCCGTGGTCACGAGCGTGTTCTCTCTCATTCGCTCTCTCTCTCTCTGTCTCTCACTCATGCTCTTTCTCTCTCTCTCCAACGTCATTACGCTCTCAGGCCGTCGCGGCCTCGTTCGAGAGGCGGCCATAAAACTCGTGGACCCACTTCCACATGTGCGCTTTCTCCGTCGCCCGGGCAGCCCGGACCGCCGGGGGGTCGAGCTCGTGGCTGAAGAAGAGATCGAGGTGGTGGGCCCCGCCGTCAACAGGGACGTAGACGACCGAGTCGGAGATGTTCTCGAGCACGCCCGTGCCAGACCACGGGTCGTAGTTGCCGTTGCTGAGGACCATGTTGCTCGCGGCCTCGAGGGCCTTGCGCCCGCCAAACTGCGTCACGGCCCACTTGGGGCGGAGGTGAATGCCAAACTGCTGCACGCAGGCGGCGTCGTCGGCGCTCATGTTCCACGGCACGGACCAGAACATGTCGTTGATGCCATCGGTCGTCGATGGCATGTAAAACTCGGAGCAGAAGAGGTACTGCCAAAAGTCCCCATCCTGGGCCGACTCGTTCGATGGCGGGTGCAACTGGAAGCACTGGGCATCGTGGGTGCTGTTGTAATAGACGCCGATGCTCTTGCGGAAGCCCCGGAGGAGCCCGAGCTTGTCGTCATCGGCGTACGTATCCTTGAGGGCCTCGCACGCGACCCGCACGGGGTAGGCCGGGAGGACGCTCTGGCCGTTCATGATGTACGGCGACGGGTAGGGAAAGTTGCCCATGGCCATGTAGTCGAAGGCGCTCTTGGCCCAGGCGATGAGCCCCGTGACGTCGTCCTCGGTCTCGAGCTTCTCAGTGTCACAGAGCCCAAATGCCGAGGCGAGGTCCTTGCGGCCGGCCTCGGTCTGACCGAGCTCCCCGATGACCTTCCACGCACGGCGGACATTGGGGATGCACTGCTCGGCCGAGCCCGCCGCCGGGGAGGCGTCAAAGGTCGTCACGCGGGCAAACGACTCCATGTCCACAGGCTTCTCGTCGCCGAGAAAGGCGAGGATCGGGGCCGAGGCGGCGATCACACCGTCGAGGATGTGCGGGTACTTCATCCGGAACCATGAGCCGAGCATGCCCCCGTACGAGCCGCCAAAGCCGATCACCGGGACGTTGAGGTCCCGGGTCTCCTTGAGGTGCTCGATGAGCACGGCGTAGTCGGCAAGGGCCTGCTCGGACGAGAGGTACTGCATCCGGCCGGTCACGTTCCCATCAAAGGGCACCGACTTGCCAAAGTAGCGGTGCTCGGCAAAGACCAGGAGGGCCCCAAACTCCTCGGCGTTCTCCCACATGAGCCCCGTGTTGTTGAGGTAGAGCTCGACGTCGGCCTCGTTGCCGACGTAGAAGAAGATGGCGCCGTCCTTGCGGCTGTGCTTGTCGCAGACAAAGTAGCGCTCCTCGTAGGTCGGACTCTGGGCGACAAAGTGGTCGAGGGCCTGGGTCATGTAGAGCTCCTGGCACTCGGCCAGGAGGTTCCGGGTGCCGTCCGGGTTGAGCGCGGACGAGCTTGGGCCATCGGCGCCAAAGGCCGTCGCCGACTTGGCGATGCCCCCGTCCACGGGCGTCGTCGCGCCTTGGTACTCGGCGAGGAGGAGCAAGGGGGCGACGAGCGCCCCGACGACGGCGCAGAGCAGCGGGAGCCGGCGGAGGAGCGTCGGGTGGCGGGCGGTCCCTCCCCGCAAGGAGCCCTCGGCCGCGAGCATCGGCAGGCGCTCGTCCGCGTCGCCAGTCATGGTCGTCGTGTGCGTTGTCACTGGAGACGGTGGGGCCCTGGACGTGAGTGAGCCCAAGCTGGCGTGTTGATTAGTGTTGAATCAAGTGATGGGATGGATCCCCCACAAAACGAGGGTTCTTGTTGGATCGCACATTTGTTTTTTTCTGTTGGTTTGTTGGTGTTGCGAGTTTGTGGGGAGACGCGACTCGTCGGGTGATGACCAAACATCAAGGACCAAGTCGTACTTTGCCGAGGTGAGCCAACATTCTTGATGGGGATGTGTGAAAAACAGATTGGCGTCAAGGCCAGAGCTTCACTGTTCCTAACTCGTGAATGACAGCTCATGTGAAGCTCAAGGACAAATATTGCTCATTGAAGGCGAGCTTTTAGATGCCCGAGGGACCCTCGGAGGGTTGTAGATAACTGCCGCATCTCTGTATGCACTGCAAGTTTATTTGCTTTGCGCTTGCAGCTTGTTGTGGGGACTCCCAGAATCGACATAACTACCGTAACTCACACTGATCGACTCACAGTCTCTGTGACAGGATAGGTACACACTGTGGTTCTCGATGAGTCCATTGTCGGCTGTACTCGCAATTATGACAATGGTGACCGTCCACAGAGAGGAGCTGGGTACCTGGCGGCCAAGTTCCCTCGACCCGCGGATCACATCTCACTGAAATAAATGCAAAGAACCAGCAAGCCGCCTCGGTCCTGGGCATGATGGAGAGGACGAGCCGCGATCTTTGTCGTTCCTTCCAACAATGTGGAAAGTTTTCCAGGCTCCAAAACAAAGCAACAGAGCTGCCCAAAACTACAATCGCATATTGTAATTTAGGGTTTCAACCTCGATCGAGGTTTTATCACCCAAGGCGGTCGGGGCAAAAGAGGAGCGAGCGGAGGGAGGCCCCGCTACAACCTCCGAGCTCCGATATCCTAACGGAACCAACGTGGCAAGCGCTCACGCGAGGACAAGCTCGAGCCACCCCCGCGTCGCCAGAGCGGTCCACGTGCTGCCGGCCCCAGCGGAGTTGCGGTCTGCCTCCCC
>JAADYI010000129.1:0-29940 GCA_023338185.1 Lagenidium sp. CBS 127285
GGGGATGTTGTGCCATGTCGCGTTTGCCCCATGGGGAAGAAGAGGCAAGCAGTTTTGTTGGCATTGGACGGACCCATGGCACCGAGTTCCGCGATACAGTACACTGCGGATGGTGCCGTCGATACCTGGCACGCGACAACGGCACCCGACGACCGCAGTTGCGCCGTGCTCGCGCGTGCTGGACGGGAGCGTCGTGTGGACGATGCTCCACGCTCGGAGCTTCACATGTGCGATCGCCTTTTTCGGTCTTCAACGAGGCTCAGGCAGGCTGTTTGTGATCCGACGTTTTGGCCAATCATGGCGCGTCTTCTGTGATGTCGAACCACACCATGTGCACACATGTGCATGCAGATTCAACATATTCGAACGGAAGTGCAATTGGGTGAAGAAAACGGGGAAGATAACAGAACGATTTTAACGACAAGTGTACCTCGTGACACCAACCACGAATTCATCCGTCATGTGGATGGTGACAACAGCCAGAAGTTATGTACCGAACCTCAGATCCCATCCAGACATGTCACATGGCACATCCCAACAAGAAGAAGAGATTCTCTTCAAGAGAACGCAGGAGAAGTAGTCTTGTGCCCACAGCAGTGCTGCTGTGTGAAACACTGTGACAGCACAATCCACACTGCAACACAAATGATTCCAAATCTGGTTGGCCATGTTGCTGGACGGAACCAGTCGCTTGGTTGGTGGTGGGTACACACTCTGACGACCATCATGTTCGTCCGTGTTTCTTACGGACTCGGAAGTGCAGCACATCGCGGCACCTACAGTGTGGGCGTCAATGCCCCGGCGTCATCGCTGCTCCTCCACCTAAGCGAACCTTGGCAAAAACGCCCTTGCTGCAAAAAGTGACGGCCATGCTTAAAAATACAACCCCGATAAATGCAGCGTCACGCTGCATTGATCGGTGCCAGCGTGCAGTGCAGTGGAGTGCAGCGCAGTGGCCTAATCGCTATCCGTTTCTAGTTCTGGCCATCTACGGTACGGTACAGTACCGTATTCCCTCCAAGACCCACATGAGCGATCCTCCGTCGTCTCGGTCGGTCCCTGGGCTGCACACATCAACGGAGCTTTGGAATTTACAGTATAGTATGGCCGCCCCCACGACATGCACTTGGGCCATGTGCAGTGAGCAATGCTCAATGAGCATGCCCCCGGAGATCTTCGATTTTCCGGGCAAGAGCCGTGTGTTCTCCGCCGACTCTGTATTTTGCGCTTGAATTTTGCACGCCATCATCCATCTCCTCGGGTTGAGGTGAAACCGCACTGCACAGAACACTCCCAAACCCGAAACTGTGCCAGCTGCCTGATTTCCACCAATCCCCAGGGGGCTCGGGGCTCGCCCACCCCTTGCCTTCGCCACCGACTGTGGGCTTTGGGGGCAATTGCTGGCTCCCATTTCGGCTTTTCGGCTCGGCTCGCGGCACCACGCGACGGAACGCGACGGCGGACGAGAAGAAGAACAAGCCGCCCCCGACAACGAGCAAGCAGACATACATGCCCAATACCCTCCGGAACCTCGCGGCGCTGTCGGCGTCCCGTCGGGACCGCTACTCGCGCATGCCCTTCGCGACCACCGCCACGAGCTATGCGAGCCCGAACGATCATCCGCTCGCCTCGTCGACCTCGGACCCCCCGCGGGACTACCCGGAAAAGGACGATGGATTCCACTCCTCATCCGGCTTCTATGGCTATCGCTCGGCCCGGCGACCCTCTGGGCGGTACGACCGTGAGGACAAGGCCCGATTCGTGCCCGCGGTAAAGGCAGACCGCGGGCTCCCCGTTGGCCGCCCCCAGTGGTCCACCGGCCATCGGGACCTCCCGCCGTACGCCACTGCCCGTGCCCCACCGCGTCTCGGAGACTGGAATGAGCAGCAACGAGGGCCTGCGATGGACAAGCGCGAGCTCTTTGCCTCGGACATCTGGGAGAAACCTCAGTCTCGACTGCACCTCGCGATTTCCCCCCCGTCGACGCTACCAGCATTGTCGATGCTCCTCAAGCGCGCAGCCGATGCGGACGACGATGCAACACATCTGCGCAAGCGTCCCCGTCTTCCTTCCCCTCCGTCGGTCACACTTGCCAGCACCCTGAGCGATCATCGTGATAGTGTGAACCCATGGAGACAAGATATCTTCAACTCCCATCCGCCAACTCGACTTCCGCACCTCCATACATCTACCATCGACCCGATCGGTCACCAGCACAACGACGCCCCCGAGTACAGATGGGAGACGATCCAGCAGAACCGACGGAGTCAGCGAACAATCGCAGAGCCACTCTCCCGTCGGATTATCTCAAGTCGGCAGCCACAGTCGATGCGACAACAGAACTCTCTTTCCCCTCCTGTCTGTAAGACGTACACAAGCATGGAAGCCTCGACTATGTTTCGTTCATGTGATACTCGGCAATCTCCTGAGCGTTCGTCCTTGAGTAACCGACTTCCGTTCGAAGGTGACCACTATGAAGTACATGGCACACGGCAGTTGTCGTACGATTCTCCAGAGCTGTCCGGCCCTCCGGTCACAGTTTGCAACTCTCCTCCCTCGAACTCAGTGGAGATCGTGAAATCCAATCGTGACCAGGCTGATAGTGATGATGTGGAGTGTGTGATTAAAGCGGCTGCAGATCTTGTGGATGAGCGCAGCCCGACGAAGCGTGAATCCATCACGAAGCTGTTGCTCAAGTCGAAGGATTTTTTGAAAGCGAAGAGTCTCGTTCGTAATCGCAACAATGAGATCGACTGGGTGGCGACATTTTTGAATGTCGGGTTCGAGTCCAACAGCATCTATTCATTGATGTGTCCACTTCGTAAAGGTCGATGGAAAGCCGAGGAAGAGAAGTATACAATGGAGCTATTGCACTTGATCGAAAACGGCACTATTCGTCTTCGCCATGGGCAGAGCATCCGGGGCTTCATCGCGAAGAAGTTGCACAGTGACGACATGCGGGTGCTCAAGAAGCTCAGCAATTGCAAGATGTTTCATTTCGCACGCATGATCAACCCCCGAATGTCGAGCGAAGAAGAAATTGACATGAATGTCCCAGGTGCCGTTCAAAACTTGGAGCGCCTGGAGAAGCTGAAAGCCGAGTTTCTGCGGTCTGTACAGCTAGAGGCCCTTGTGGCTGTGCGAAAGTACCTAAGCGATAGCTCCATTCGTGAGCTCTTGAACAGCCGTGAATGAACGTACCAGTGGAGTGTGCAATGTGGTGTCTCTCAGCCTTGGTTTTGCAATCCGTAATATACTTCGATATGTCATGAACATCCATATTCTAGATTACGAAATCCGAGAAAAATCAAAAACTAGATACAATTCGACGTGATGTTGGATGAATGTTGCTCGAAGGACCAACGTTCCACAAGCGCCTCTCCTTGTCTATGTGTTATCCTCCAAAATTGATCCATTCGCCGGACCGTTGACGTTGGTGCTCGCAAAAGGAATCTTGTCTTTGTTGGACTTGGGCGCACGGCGACGATGATGATCGGGGGCCCTCGAGGTCGCGGTAGCGCCGATAGGGGCGCGGAAGAGGACGGCGGCTGGGAGCCCCATCCACCCGCGGTACCGACGTTTCCGGACGCCCGAGAGCGCAGCACCAGCTCCGCCAGCGGGAGCGACGGCGGCACGCGGAGGAGCCGCGCACGGAGTCAGTCGGAGACCATCTCGCCTTTCACATTGGCCACGGACGTGGAGGGTCTGAGCCTCGCGGAGGCCAGCGCGATGGAGAGCCGGGGGATCTCGATCCACCCCCCGAGCACCGGCACGGGGGGTGCTGGTGGGGGCCTCGTCGGGGCCGGGACCGTCGGGACCGCCCGGATGCTCTACAACCGCCGGGACATGTTCCTCTCGGGCCGTCACTCGCCGACGTCCTCCGAGGGCGACGACAGTGAACTGCAGATGTACTCAACGAGCTACGCGGGGCCACGGGAGTTCTCCAACTACACGTTTCAGTGCGTATGCACCCAATCCGGTGGTCGTGCTGAGAAGGGCGGGCAGGGCTAACTCTGTCTTCTCTGTGTCTTCTGCGTTGTAGGATGGTGCAAATGGCGGGCTATCTGGAAAAGCAGAGTATCAAGCGACCCGACCGGTGGAAGCGGCGCTGGTTTGTGATGCAGGAGAGCGTGCTCTTCTACTATCACTCCGAGAGCGATGTGCTCGATAAGAAGCCCACCGACGAAACGTGCCGCGGAGTGATCCAGCTGGATAGCGTCGACTCCGTCACAACTGCGGTACGACGAATAGTCACGCATTCCGTTCATGTCTTTGTTGCCGGGTTCTGATCCGGATGACCGCGTTTGGGGGATGCAGAAGGATTTCGGCATTGGGGCTTTTCAGATCCGCTCTCGAGACCGCAAATTCATCCTTCGCGCCGAATCGAAAGAGCTTGTACGTGAACTTGATCGACGTCGACCAGAGTCGAAACCAATGACTCACGTTTGCCCGGTCTTCTAGATGCACGATTGGCTTTTCAACTTCCAAAAGTCGATTGCCAACATCATCTCGGTCCTTTTGCGATCGAAGCTGGACCACCGGTCCAGTCGACTGAGCAATAGTCTGACACGACGGGTTCGTTTCCTGACGATTACGTCTCATTGATGGCCCACAGATCGACTGATTGATGTCTGGTTGATAGAGTTTTACTCGGGTCAGCCGCAGCGTCTCCTTCGACTGTCAGGATCATGTTGACTTTAGTCGAATGTCAGCTGATTTTCCGTCGCACCACCTTTATCACGCGTTCCCAGAAACTGGCGACCCCTTCGATGAGTCCACTCACGAAGTGATGCGTACGAGTCCTCGACGGGCGAGTAGCCCTCTGAATTACTCACAGTATGGCCCGCGTAGCCCCATCGCAATGTTCGCGTTCGACCCACCATTTGAATCAATTGGGGATGATGGTCACGGCTACGACTATAGGCCCAGTGCGACTGACGAGCCGCTGATCGAGGGGAAAGAAGAGGAAGAGGACGAGGACGACACTTCAATGCCGCAAGCTAATCTGGAAAGTACCGATGTCTCCACAGGAGAATCTCCCAAGCTTCAAAAGACCATGTCACCCCCAGTCTCCACCGGCAAGTATATCCCTCGTTTTCTTCGTGATCGCATGAATGCCGTTGCCACCGCTCCACCTCCGCCAGAAGTTGTTTCCCCTCCACGAACAAGCCCGATGTCAACGTCTCGCGGTTGGCGAATGTCATTTGAAACCAAAACGACGATCACAAAAGAATCCGATGTCGTCTTCTTTGATGACAATGTGAGTTTCACTACCGGTGGTGATGGACATGGCGTGACATCGCTCAAAGGGGTTCGGAAGAGTTTGGAAGACGTCTGCTGCTGTATTCCGAATCTCAACTCTCACATAGATGTGAGCACCTACACACGACACGCCATGTATGCTCTGTTTGATGGACACTGCGGAGTCAGGGTATGAAACGCCATGGTTTACTGTCATCTCAAGAACTAAACGTGGCGTGCTCAATACAGGCTGCGTCTTTCTTGAACGACAAACTACTGGACTACCTTTGTGAACACACTGAGTTCCTCTCCAATGCGCGGCAAGCATTCACTGAGTGTTTTCAACGGATCGACAGAGAGTTTTTATCTCGTGCGACAACGGAGGTATGTGTGACTACATTATCACTGTGTGTTTCTGGCACGTAATAACGTACGCTCGATTGCAGTTACTTGCCGATGGAAGTACCGCCGCGGTTGTGCTCATTCGAGGCAACATGCTCCTCACTGCCAATCTTGGCGACAGTCGAGCCGTTGTTAGCATCAACGGAATGGCGCTTGATGTCATAGAAGAGCAAACCCCGGGTCGACCAGATGAACGCCAGCGAATAGAAAACCTTGGTGGCTGGGTGAAAGAAGAACGCGAACTTCAAATGTCGAAGCTTCATTCAATGGACTTGAGTGACCCACGAATCCAGCAAAAGGCTGAACGAGTCGTCAGATGGGTGAACATTTACCGAGTAAACGGCGAACTCGCGGTTTCACGAGCGATTGGAGACATGGATTATAAAGGTGCAGCTCTCACCGACTACGAATTTTGGGCATTTCCCGAAGGCCATGACCGTAAGTTTCATGGGGATTTGGTAATTTGCGAGCCTGAGTTTAAGGTATGTTAGTATGGTGAAAGCGAGGCGGCAGTCACGGCACTCATCTATGTCAACGTTGATAGGAAATTGAGATCACACCAGAAGTGCAGTTTTTGATATTAGCATGTGATGGACTCTGGGATACGATTACAAGCCAAGAAGCTGTGAATCACGTTTCTGAAAAGTTGGCCGAAGGACTCCCCGTAACTGAAGTCAGCCACTCTCTCGCAGATTTAGCCATTCGGTCCGGTTCCGCGGATAATGTCTCCGTTATCGTGGTCCTGCTTCAAACGTGATACTGAACACTTCGAAGCAGTGGCACAGGCAATAAAGAGAATTCAAACTACCAGCCGCCAATTGCCGCATGCTCCTTATTCCATCGATTTGATGATCGCTATAGCACAGAACAATGTCAGATATCAGTGCGAAGGTAGTCGGTCTGTGTGAACGTACCTTCGACCATCTTCTCGAAAGCCGGTGCAGCAGAGGAATTCGGATGCTCTTCAAGAAATGACACGCCTTCCTCACAAGATTGTGTCATCTTGTCGTCGAGGGGCAAACGACCAAGAAAAGGGACACCGAACGCATTTGCCATTGCCTCGCCACCACCATGGGCCGGTGGGAAAACTTGCATTTCCACCTGCATCACATCGATAAATGCCAGCCTCAAAAACCCTACTGCCTCGTAACTGACGTACCGAGTACTTCAGGAGTTCTGGGGCTTTCTCTTTCAGAGCCTGACCCATGTTCGCATCAGGACATGAACCGAGAATCGTTTTTGTCAATCGAACATAGGTCACTCACGGCAAGGAAAGCACTTGTGTTGTCAGCACCATCCGATCCTATAAATTTGACATCATCGAGGCCACGTCGAAGTCCGCTCATGTTCTCAATAACTCCCAGCACGTCAATCTTCGTCTTGCGACAGAAGTTGAGCTCCTTTCGAACATCACTGAGCGCCACCTCCTGTGGTGTCGTGACCACCACAGCCCCATCCAATCCCGCTTCTTTCATGTACTGCAACAACAGTGAAATCAATGAAAAAAGGACCTTTCGTTGAATCGCACCATGGAGCACTCACCTGGACGATGCTAATGTGCTCATCGGATGTCCCCGGAGGGGTATCGATGATGAGGTAGTCGAGCTCTCCCCACTGGACATCCACGAGGAATTGCTTGATGATCCCGCTCTTCTTCGGCCCGCGCCAGATGATTGCATCATCCGCGTTGGGCAGCATGAAGCCGATGGACATGACCCCGAGGTTATCGTCCACGTAGACTGGCGACCACCCCGCGGCACTCTGATGGACCTCATGGCCGACGAGTCCGAGCATCCGCGGGACACTCGGGCCGGTGATGTCGACGTCCAACAAGCCGACTTGATGGCCCTTGCCGGCGAGTGCGAATGCAAGCTGACACGCCACCGTGCTCTTGCCGACGCCGCCCTTGCCAGAGAGCACGAGGAGCTTGTGCTTGACGTTTGCGAGTCGCTGCCGCACATCCGACACCGCTGGGAGACGACACATTCCGCACACGATCAGCACATGACAAGCAGACGAGAAGCGCACAGCCGCGAAGGATTGCATGCAACGCAACGACGCACCCGGGTCGGGCTTCTTGGCCTCGCCAGAGGCGCAGAGTTTTTGATTGGGGCAGCCGGCGCAGCCCGAGGCCTTCCCGGCGAGCTCCGAGTGCACGCCGACGCATCCTACGGGGGCCGACGGCAGACGCGAGAACCGCCGCGTTGAGGAGTCATGTCAGCACTCGGGTCTTATGCGGTGTGTGGTATGCACGGCACCTTCGTTTGCCTCCGCTGGGGTGTTGCTGCTGCTGCTGCTCATGGTGGATCGAATTGTATTGACGTTCGTTTAACGTCGCTGTTGTTGTGGCTTCTGGTCAAGTGGGCACGATGGTCACCGATCAACACTCTCTCTCCATCCTTCTTACGACCCATTCACCCATTCACCCATTGATTACGGATCTCACGGTTCTCCTCGGGTCTGGGGCATATCGAACGATCGCAGTATCGACCCATCAACCCACCCACCGACCCGTCATGGGTCCTGGTATGTGTTCTTTTGTTAAAAACCACTCGACCACTCAACACTGTCCATAGTCCACTACTGACGCGGGTCAATTGGCACGTTCGACCCGCCGGCGCACCACTCCCCTCCTCCCGAGCCTAAAACCAAGCCCACATGCCCTAAACGGCCCAAAAAAACTCATCCAACGCCTTTGTGTGGTCCACCACTCTCGCCGCCCCCGATCGCCTTGGAGCCTTTGGCTCGAGAAGCAGTAGCAAGCAGCAGCACCGCAACGACGACGCAACTCGCCAGCGGAGGATGCAGCAACAGCCGGAGCACACCACCGCCGCCGCCGCCGCCGCCGGCGGGTGGCAGCCCCAGCCGCAGCTCCTCGGGGAGGTCGTCGCCCTCCTCCAGCAGTACCTCGTGCCCAACAATGAGGTCCAGCGCCAGGCCTATCTCCAGCTCCAGCGCTTCCAGCAGGACCTCGAGTTCAATCTCTACCTCGTGCACCTCCTCTGCGCGACGGACCACGAACCCAACGTCCGCCAGGTCGCGGGGCTCCTCCTCAAGCGCAACATCAAGCTCAACAACGTCGGCGGCAGCAAGACCCCCGCCGAGATGGAGATGCTCGCGCTGCTCCGCGCCCGGACCCTCGGGGTCCTCGCCGATGGCCTCCACCCGATCCGCGCGACCGCGGGCTCGATCGTCACGACCTTTGTCTCCCAGTACACGTTCCTCGACGAGTGGCCCGAGCTCATGCCCGCGCTCCTCCACTGCCTCGAGCCCCAGCAGGACGAACACACGATCGCCGGGGCCTTTGGCGCGCTCTGCAAGATCTGCGAGGACTCGGCCGCCAAGCTCGAAAACTCCCCGAGCCGCCCGCTCAATGTGCTCATCCCCAAGCTCCTGCAGTACTTTTACCACCCGCACGCGCCCTTCCGCCGGGATGCCCTCGACTGCATCAACAACGTGCTCATCTACATGCCCGTCGGCCTCGTCGTCGAGATGAACAACTTCCTCCAGGGCATCTCGCACCTCACGCAGGATCCGTCCCCGGAGGTCCGCAAGCTCGTGTGCAAGAGCATCGTCATCCTCCTCGAGGTCGGGGTCCAGTACCTCGTCCCCCACCTCGATAGCATCATCCAGTTCATCCTCCGCGCGACGCAGGACACGGACGAGACCGTCGCCCTCGAGGCCTGCGAGTTTTGGGCGGCGTTTTGCGATGTGCCGCAGTTTGACCAGATCAAGTCGAGCCTCGAGCCGTACCTGCCGCAGATCGTCCCCCTGCTCTTTGACCGGATGGTCTACAGCGAGGAGGACCTCGCGACGTTTGAGGCCGAGGAGCAAAGCCAAAATGAGAACGTCCCCGATCGCCCCGAGGACATCAAGCCCGTGTTCCACCACCGGACGACCCAGCCGCGGAAGGAGAGCGACGCCGGTCTCGGGGACGACGACGACGATGATGACGACGATGAGGACTATGGGGACGACGACGACGATGACGCCCTGCTGCAGTGGAACCTCCGACGCTGTTCGGCCGCCAGCCTCGACAACCTCGCCAATGGCTATGGAAATGCCATCCTCCCGACGCTGCTGCCACTTTTGCAGGGGCGCCTCGTCGGCCAAGTGCCGTGGCCCATGGTCGAGAGCGGGATCCTCGCGCTTGGGGCCATTGCCGATGGCTGTTACACCGGCATCACCCCGCACCTGCCCGAGCTCTTCCCATTCCTCATGCAGAAGATGGAGGATCCCGTGCCGCTCATTCGAAGCATCACCTGCTGGACCCTCAGTCGGTATGCAACGTGGGTCGTGGAGCAGGGTGACAACGCGAACTTGATCGGTCCGTTGGTGGAGGCGATGCTCAAGCGGATCCTGGATCCACACAAGAAGGTCCAGGAGGCCGCGTGCTCTGCCTTTTGCACCCTCGAGGAGGAAGCCCGCGATGACCTTGTGCCATACCTTTCCCAGATTCTTCAAAATCTCATGTTTGCGTTTGGCAAGTATCAAGCCAAGAACCTGTTGATTCTCTACGACGCGATCGGGACACTTGCGGACTCGGTTGGCGAGAACCTGAATAGCCCGGAATACATTGCCATTCTGATGCCACCGCTCATCAACAAGTGGCTCTCGCTCGATGATCGTAACCGTGAGATCTTGCCACTCTTTGAATGTATGGCCTCAGTCGCTCAAGCACTCGGCAATGGCTTTCAGGAATTTGCCATGACTGTATTTGTGCGAAGCATGAAGATCGTGGAAAATGAGCTCCTCCAAGACGCACTGAGTGAGCAAGGCGACGCCGAGGAGGGCGATCCGGAATTCATCGTGTGTGCGCTTGATTTGATCTCGGGTATGCTTGAGGGTCTTCGCAACAACAGCCCCGGGCTCGTTGCAGGATCGAACATTCTCAACCTGCTGATGTCGTGCATCAAGCACGACGTTTTGGATGTGAAGCAGAGTGCGATGGGTGTTGTTGGCGATTTGGCAAAGTACGCCCCCGAGATGCTGCTTCCAGGTCTGGGTGAGATGCTGCCCGAGCTGATCAAGAACATCGACCCAGACGTTCCCACCGTGTGCAACAACGCAAGTTGGTCCGTTGGTGAGATCGCTGTCAAGATTGGCGCCGAGATGGAGCCTTTCATTCCCAGCTGTCTCAATCCGCTCATCAGCATGATCAATCGCCCGAAGCTTCCGCGCAACCTCATCGAGAACTGTGCTATCACTCTTGGTCGACTGGGTATGGTCTGCCCCAATGCTGTGGCACCGCAGCTTGGTGAATTTGCGAAGCGCTGGTGCCGTGCCCTCGCCCACGTGCGCTCGCCTGAAGAGAAGGAGCATTGTTTCTTGGGCCTCTGCTACATGGTCAAGCTGAACCCGAATGGGATCGTCGCAGATTTTATGTACATGTGTGGTGCGATTGCATCGCTGGAAGGTGCGAACATTCAGAACCAGGAACTGTCGGAGATGCTCTTCCAGATTATCCATGGCTTCAAGACGAGCCTTGGTGAGAACTGGCCGAAATATTTCGCCAGCTTTCCTGAGCCACTGCAGAGATTTTTGGTGGCACGCTTCAATGTCTAGAAGCTGCAGTCGTGCTGAATTGTCACGATTTCGTGAACGACGATATGGCGAATCCAACATCTCACAGACAGTCATATTCTATGTCGTTTTGAAGAATGCCCCGAATTCCTGGAAGTAGCGGAGAAGATACAGCACCGATCACAAGTAGTAGTAGTTTGTAGGCGTCGCAAGTAGTTAGTAGTAAGAAGTAGGCAGAATTGGGAAACCCCACAGATTTGACAACCCTCAACGTTCGTTGTGTTGCAAGATTTACGTCGACTGCGAAGGTGATCTACCGTGACCTTTGCCCGACCTTCTTGAATGTGGTGATTTGCGGTGGCTCTCAGCGTCGCTGCTGCTCGTGGTTGCTTGCCGAGTTTGTGGGCATTTCCCTTCGCAATTGGTCTCGTCAGACGACACTTCGTGCCAGATGCGCGGAGTTCCAGTTCGCCTACGGCGATCACTCGATCGCGAAATTTCGGATTCACCTGTCGCTGTCTCGCTTGCGAGGGATGATGAGGCTGCCATCGGGGGTGAAGGCAGTAAAGGCGACGGCAGATCGGTCATCGTTCGGTCATCGGCATTGAAAAAGTCAAGAAACGTTGGACTGAGCATGCCAATGGCTCCCGTCGACCGGGACGATCGTGCGCTGCCTGGAAAGAAGTGACTCGGGGAATCGGTCATCCCTGGTTTGACTGCCGATGAAGACACCGAGGTTCAATACAGCGGTCCACATGATCGCATCGATGTACTCGCGTGGTGCGTATATTCCACTTACGTTTGCTCGTGAGGGGTGGCACCTCGATTGGAGGCGGCGGGGAAATCCGTGTGCTGAGCCCGGATGAGCCAGAACTTCGTCGCTGATGCGGAGGAGGCTTGGGAGGGCGCGAATTCGACGCGTCAGCGGACGAAATCGCGGCGATTCCGTGTAGTCGGAGAGATCCCGGCACGACCATCGATGGGATTGGGGCCGATGGCGCATTCTCGATACTGGAGAGGTCTTCGATGAGTTGATCGTAGCGTGCTCTGGCTTCTTTTGCAGTCTTACCAGGTATTCCTGAGGCGATCTTGGCCCATGAGTATGGCTTTCCCCTTGTCCAGGACGCGAGGGCGAGTTCAAGGGCCTTGTCATCGGCAAAGGACCAGCCGTTTGGCCGTCGAATTGACTGCTTGTCGTTACCAACACCAGCTCCTTGGGCACTTGCCAAGTTCATGGCCGCTGCCGCTGAGCGAGCAGCGGCACTCAATGCGCTGACAGTCGCTCGGGCCTTTGCAGGCTCGAGGGAGTTGGCGGCCAGGAGCGGGTCAACCTTTGTATTCCCCCCCCTGGAGCGCTGTTGCTGGTTTTGCCCGTTCGGGTCATTCTGGTTGTTCTGGCTTGCAAGCGCCTGCAGTTCCCGGCTCGCCGTGAGTGGGAACTGCATGGGATCAATACCCTGGACGGTAAGCAGCGGGGTGGGGTGCGCGGGTGACGGTGACGGCGACGGCGACGCGCCACTGATGCCACCGCTGCCGCGGGACGATGGGCCGTGCTGCTGGTGATGCCGTTGCATGAGCTCTCGGAGGTACTGGCGTCCGTGGAGCTGGACCTCCTCAATCGTCCGCGTCTGGACGTAGGCCGTGATCTTCTTCCACTCGTCTCCGCATGCATCCCCGCCGTAGGCTTCAAGGGCCTGCATGAAGCGATTGTGCTCATCTCGTCGCCATGGCGCCGGGTGGTCCTGATCGACGCTGTCGCGTCCGCGCAGCGCCGGGTCCATCGCGCGGTGGCAATTGCTGGGCTGGACCACCGAGTCGTCGCTTCAGACCGGCGCCGGCATGCGGAGGCGTCGGGGTGGAGGGTCAAAGCGGCAAGAGGGAGGCGAGCAAAGCGCCGTGTTGGTGCGGGACTGCTCGCGCTGGATACTCACCGGTCGGATCGTGGGATCAGATTTCCGAGGTGATGGAGTTTCCATAGACCCCAACGGCCCAAACGTGGCGTTGAACGGCCATGTAATCTAGAAAGGAAATGCATTTGTCCAGGGGGCGGTGGTCGAGGTCCTTGCCGACGGTCACTGCAATTCATCAACACGTGACGACGTTTCGAGGCCAATCGCGCGAGGTTGGGCGAAGGTATCAATGTAGCCATCTCTGACGGTGGCACATGTCACATGGTGTAGCTCCCAACAAGATCGGGCGACTGTTATTTGAGCATCGCGAGCAAACGCTCACCGTCGACCCGGGACGCGAGGACAAAAGGAACGCGGACACGATCCCACAGCGCGTGTTGCTCCCCACGGCCAAAGCCCTCGCGGCGGCTCCGGGTGGCCCCCGGGACGCAGTGCTGATCGAAACCCCGGTCGCAGCGGCCCTTCGCGTCGACGAGGATGACTCCCACAGCCCCCGCATCCTGGGCGTGATGGATTTTGAAGACAAATGGCACGCTGCCCCGGACAATCACCACGACGCGACCGCGGACCATCTCAGCGTTTCTCAGGGGCCCCGAGGCGTCGATGGGATCGGCGACCACGAGCTCCGACGAGACGCGGAATCGTTGGGGGCTGAAGTGCCCCGACCACACTGACAGCCGCAGGGACTCCCTATCACCACCACGCACATGCACTTCCTCATCGATGTCCGAGAGATCGACGGTCAAAAGAGAGTGATCCATTGTGGTGGAGGCGGAGGGGGCCAACAAGGCCGCGGCATTGGCCCTTGATCCGTGTAGAGTTGGATTGGGCAGCTTGCTGAGTCTCTTCATGTCGGCACGCGAGATCTGGATCACATCACTCCATTCACTCCATGGACCAACCCCCATGGTGTTAACGGCAGCTGCTTGGACTCTGTACTGCGTTCGTGGAACAAGGCCGCACACGTCTGCCATTCGCCAGGCATTGCTCTCGTCGGGCTCGTGCGTGTCGCTGGCATTAACAGCATGGAGAGCAGATTCTCGATGGTTGGGCGTAAACTGCACGAGCGCGTTCGAAGCCTCTTCGAAGTGAAACACAAACGCCGAAATCTTGCTTCCACCACTGTCCAGCGGGTCGAGCCATCGGAGCCGCATGCAGGTGGCGCTGGAAGCGTGTACTAATGTGGGGACCCCTCGAACTCCATCCGGGACAGTGCAGGGCATCGTCTTCGCGCGCTTGGAGCGCTCACTCGCGATCCCCATGGCGTCTCCAACAAAGATCCGAACGCTGAACGAATATGACGTGTCCGCATCGAGACCCGTGATCACGCCTTCAATGTCTTTGCCATCAAAGTCATCGCCAAACAGCAGAGTCGGCATGGAACTGCGGATCAAATGCTTGTGGGTGAAATTGATCGCCCCTTCATCGCAATCTGGGCTCGCCAGTGAAAGGTCACGGTCGTCCGAATGCTCCCGCCACCATCGCACTTCATATCCAAAGATCGTAATATCATGCTTGCGGCTTTGATAGAGATCCTGCCACCGGAGCGTCACAGACGACCGCGTTGAGTTGATGATAGCTGGTGGTCGCGGGACGGGGAGCGTGAGCGACTCGATCTGTCGGTCCCAACGCTTGTCCTCCTGCCAGAGCTTGAGTCGCTCCCGCCGCGAGAGCGCTGGTGCCTCCGCACCCGACTCCGCATTGCCGATGACGTCACTTCGCTTGACTATCTTCGTAGGCTTGGGCCACTCCACAAAATTGGCCCACAGCGCATCCGAGATCGATGGTCGTCGTGGCATTGAGGTATCAAACGCTGGCGAGTGAAGCGAGAGCAGCAATATCCGGGCCTCGTTGTCAACCAGTGCGGCGATTTCAAGTGCCTCTTTGGCAATGTTCAAATTCGCCGCATCGATCGAGCAAAACCGAAGGACCTGCGGTCGAGGAACCACTGCACGCTCGAGCAACTGCAGATCCAGCCGAGCGAAGTAGCTCCCAGGGACGTAGAGAAGCTGCCGGTCTCGGAGGCGGGCTCGAAACGCCGCAGGAGCAGACGCAACGAGGCTGTGTGGCATCGAATCGGCCATCTCCGTGGATGCATCGGCATTGACTAGGACCTCGTGGGGCCCGCCATCATCATCGAGTTGGCGTCGATCGGGTCGATACTTGTTGTCCACGATATCAACGCCGAGGTCGATCGAGCCCGAGTTGAGGGGCATAAGCAGCGTGTTGAAGCCTGTCGGACATGCCACCCCAAGTGACGCCCTCTGTGGCACCGCCAGTAGATTGATGAGCGCAGGGAGATATGTCTCGGAGGCGGAGACGTTCGTCCGTTGGATGTAGTCGTGAACCATGACGAGTGGCACGCGAAAGCCCACGAGGTGCCCGGTGCAGGCGGGATCCGCTTGCGGGCGAAACGAGGACACCACAGCTTGCGCGTCAAAGCACGCGTCGAGGAATCCCGGGATGTTCTCATTGGGGATGCCAATGTCCCCAATGGACGTCGACGACGGCGGGGCCGTGGTCGTCTGGAGGATCACCGGCCGTCGGCGCCAGGCGTAGTCATTGAAGAACCCCTCGAGGTCGAGCTCGTCGGCGTTTCGCGTCTCAACGGCGATGGTCTCGGTCACTATCCCATCGGGTCCCTCGAGGTCGGAGAGCTCGTCGTGCATGGACCGGAGCCGCTGACGGTGGTGCCGGACAAACCGGATGCCATTACAATACCGCCAGTCGTCGAGCGTCGAGGTCGCCGCGGTCACCGCATCCCCCGGTGGCCCCGCTGTGGGGGGATCGTCAAAGACACCGCCGATGCCCTCGGCGCGGCACGCGGCAAGGGCCCGCGCGAGGGCGGCGTCCAACGTGGGATCTTGTAGTGGGCGCTGGAGGAGACTCGGGAGGGGCTCATGGAGCCCCGGGTCACGGACGAGACCGCCAGTGGCCGACGGGACATCGACATGGGCGGCGCCGGGGGCGATGGTCTGCTGCAGCAGCGCCGCCATCAGCAGGAGCAGCACGCGCGGCCATCGTCGGGGGACCATTAGTCGGTGCATGTGTCGTGCCCTTCCAAGATCTTTCGATCATCTTCGGGTCGCTTGACTCGAATCTGGCTTGAGAAACTCTGGAAAGACTAATTAGTCATCATTTGGCTTAGCCATCTTGGTCTAGTTCATGTTCCAAGTCATTGAAGAAGGCTCAGTGCGTCGGTAATGTTGGTTCATGTGACATGTGCCTCATCATAAGGGCTTTTTGCTTGAATGGGTTCGTCGCAACCCACTGTGAGCACATGCTGTTCTCAGTGTGACTCACTCGCTGTGGAAGACACACGTAAAGCAATTGTATCATGCCGTGGGGAGTGTTGCACACACGGATCCATCAAACTCAAAATCAAACGGGAAAACTGTGTTTGACTTGGTGAAGCACGCGGATGGCGGGAAGGGAAGACGGAATGCGAGTGTGTACCGAAGCGTCCCAAAAGCGGCAAAAGGAGTCAAGACCCCCGACGTCATTTCAGTCCGTTGTGGGACTCGGCGCGCAACCAACCGGCGCAAGAATAGGGGGCCAAACAGAATCTTGGGGTGGTGGAAGGCCCCCAATTCCCCCAAGGTGGTGGTTCGACATACAGTTTCCAAGACAAACCGGAACCGGCGTCCGACCTGGTTTTCATCGCCTCTGCCAATGTCGCACCCGGTCCTGTGAGAAACGTGGCGACTCTATAGGAACCGACAGTTACTCGCCCCGGCCCATGGACGGGACGACGTGCACGTTGGCAACGGTGGCCGCTTGGCTCAATGCTGCTGCGACTGACTGAGTGAGGGGCCGTGATGGCCGAGGAGCTGCAGCTCTCTGTCAATCGCATATGGGGGGCCGTGCTCTGTGTCGGCTCGGGTTGGGCCGTGCATGTTCTTCCAAGAACGCAACACACACACACATCCCAGACGACACCGGCCCCTGAGATTCTCACAGTGCCCGCCGTCCTGCCTGCCAACCAGCCAGCCCACTGACCTCTTGCACCGAGCTTGCAGCTGCTGACGTCGATCGTCGGTGGCGCTGAGCTGAGCGAGGGCATTGTCCGTTTGGATTGATCACATACGCACCCATCGCCCAGCCGCACGTCCGCGCCAACATGGGGCTGCTCACGCTCGGAGGGCTCGTCGCCGTGGCCTTCACGGCGCTCACGGCCGTGACGCTTGTCCTCATCCGGCTCGTCGTGTTCCTCACGCTGCCGTACACGCTCCTCGGGCTCGCGATCCTCGCGGCCTTGTGGCTCGTGAATGCGCAACGTCGGCACGTGGCCAAGGGTTTTTACTCGTGTCGGCAAGTCCCCGCCTCTGCGTCGCCGGTGGTAGCGACACCCGAGAGCGAGACAGCGTCAATGTTCGACTCCAGTGCCCAACTGACGCAGCCCAAACGTGGCACTTCCCGGCGGCTGCGTCAACCGCGTTCGAATGATGAAGCGGCGCTTGAAGCCGTCAAATCGATGAATGACCAGACAGAAGGCAAGAAGACCAAGGACGCGATTGCTTGTGCGGAGAGTCTGTCAGCGACCGAGTCGGAGGAAGACGAACACTGCGACGCAGCTGAGTCGAATGACGAGGATGCGGCCCCCGTCCGGCAACGGCCGCTGCCGCGTGCATTGCCAGCCGCCATGCCGTCTTCAAGTAGCGGTCGACGGTCAAAAAAGCACCTAACGACCTCGCGTTCGCGTACCGACGACCAGGAGATCCAGAAGGCCCTCGACTCGGATGGGTACTGGATCGGAGACTACCGCATCCAGTCCCCGACAGTCCTCCGCTCGGCATCGCGGGCCGTCTGAGACGATTATTAGGACAAGATAAGTTATTCATCATCTTTGAGCACGTGATGGCTCCGACTAGCATTATCGTCCTTTGTTTTGTTTCCGGATGAGCTGCACGTACTCCCATTGCGCCGTGGGCTCGGAGATTCCCAGGGCCTTGGCCTCCTGGTAGATGGCCGCGACGGATGTCGCGGGTTTCCGCCACGGGGACGTCGTCGGGTCCATCCTGAGGGGGCCCACGCCGGACGGTTTGTTATCTTCATTGACGACGGCGCTAACGTCGGGCGAGGGGACGGCAATTGCAGTCTCAGCTTCAGCTTCAGCTTCAATCGCCGCAACAAAAGACGCCTGGAGTGCAGAGATGGTACGTTTCTCCGCGTCGCTGGGGCTGGACGTTGTGTTGTTGGTGGATGAACCTGGAGGCGACGGAGGCGAGAACGTCAGAGTCGATTTGCTGCGGTCGACCTCCGACAGGAGCGAGATGGTCTGTGGGGACGACGAGCTGTCGATGCTCAAGGGGGTGGCCCTTTGGCGATGCATGTTCTCCTTGTCTTCCGATTTGTGCTCCTCGTCTACTTCATCCGGCGCAATTCGTCTTGGCAATCGACTTGAGACGCCCGAATCGCACACGATCGATGTCGTTGGTTGCTCGGGGCGTCTTTCACGGTGAACTGGGGGCGTCTCAAACCCTGCCGCCATCGCACTCCGTGTCTCGATTGTCGACGACTTGCTCTCCGGTGTGAACTCCAGGGATCGCGACGGCTGCAGAATCGTTTTTTCGGCGCTGTGCATGGGGATCGGTGAGATGTCAATCGAGTCAAACCTGAGTCTGGTGGCGATGACGGGTGTCAATGGCTCTCGGTCTCTGCTGGCACCCACACGCTCGGGTGGTTTTCGTGCTGGTGATGGCCTCGGCGGGGTGGAGGCAGACGCCCCTGCAGATGATGCAGTCGATCGCTTGCGTCTTTCAGCCGGCTGCAAGTGATGGCGTTTGAGCTTGAGTTTGGACGCGGGGATGTGTAAGCGGGCGAGTTTCTGCTCCCGTTCACGCACGCGAGCCTCGCAGAGTTGCATGGTCTCGAGGCAGCGGCGATGGAGCTCATTCGGTCGAAACGCGGTCTGCCGATGATAGAACGAGGCTGTCAGCGACCCCGTGGTGGTCGCCAGAGATGATCGGAGGGCCCATTCGACCGTATGCCGTTCTTGCTGCTGCTGCTGCTGTCGGCGTGGCAGTGCCGATGCCTCGGTGGTGTCGTTGGCATCGGCGGAAATCGCAGTCTCGGGCTGCGTCGAGCGAGGAGACAACACCGACAGAGCTGGGCCGGCCACGGTCTCAACGCTCCAGCCACGAGGGCTTTGGGGATCACCTGGGACTCGTGGCGGTGTTGTCTCTGACTGCACCTCAGTCGACCGCAGAGCGTCCGCGAGCGGGGGGAAGGGCTCCGGTCCGCTCTCGTGGGGGTCAAATGGATTCCGCAGCATCGCTCGCCGCCATCCACGACGCGCTCCCAGGCCCAGTGCTGTGCTGTCACCCGCCACCAAGCGACGCCGCGCCACCAAGAAAAATGCAAAACTGCTGCTGATGTCACTTCCCGCCATCATCCGTTATGGACGCGGACATACGAGAACCAAGTATCCTATACACTTCTTGTATTTTGGGGGTGTTTTGCAACGGCCCTCATAGCGTCAAAAGCTCAAGCCCCCGACGGTGATGATGCAGTAGATGGAGCGATTGTGGTCCTTGTGCTTGTCGCTCGGCCACTTGACGACGTGGGCGCCTGGACAGAACAGAAGCGCAACACCAAACACGGAAGAGAGTGGGTCGCGTGTGACATCGCCGCTCAGACAACTCGCAGGGCGGCGGGGTCTTACCATCGGTGACTGTGTCCCAGTGGCACGAGATGGACGAGTGGACGCCGGCGCCGTTCTTCTGCATGATGAGGCAGCTCACGATGTACTTGAGGGGCTTGCGGAGCTCGCTCAGGCTCTTCATGATTCCCTCGCAGATGGTGTCGACCCACTGCGCGACCTTTTGCTCGTCGTAGACCTCATCCTTGAGGCAGCTCTCGATCGTCGAGAGGATGATCCGGTCGACTTCCTCGGCGACGAACGCCAGCTCCTCGGACGACTGCAGGTCGTCGGCCATCACTCGTTGATGTCGTCGTTTGTCGAGATCCGCGTCAGCGCGCGCTCGCTCACCCCCGGCGAGTTGTTTGGGCGATTGCCGACTCGAAAATTGCCAAAGGTCGTCAGGTGATTCGGGAAGACGACCGTTTGGGGGGGTGGAGTGTCAACGACGAAGGCGGCGGGGTTTGACAAGAAAGCGTCCGACTGGGCATTGCATTGCATGTGTATTTGGCGCATGAAAAACAGAGAATCCCAACTACTCGCCTTCCACAGTGACCTGGGGCTGCGTGGGATTGTGGTCGAGGAACCACTGCCCGAGCCACTGGACGGCGTCGAGCCCCGTTGGGCGCTTGCGGCACAGGGCCGCGAGGCCCTTGGCCACGACGTCGAGGAGGAGCTGGTCGTCGGCGGGCGAGCGACTGGCGTTCCACGTTGAGAGCCCGACGGGTGCGCGATTGAGGTAGGCCGTCGCGGCGTGCTGCGAGACGATCGGACCCGGGAGGCGGATCCCCGGGAGCGAGGACGAGAGCTGGTACGCCGCAAGCTCCGAGAGCCCCGCGTGGGCGGCGTCCCCGGCCGTGAAGAAGGCATCCTCGAGGAGCTCAAGCGAGTCGACGAGGGTCACGTAGCCCTCGAGGGTCCGGTGGACGCCCACGGCCTCGAGCTCGGGGCGCGTGAAGACCCGCGAAAACTGCAGCGGGGCGCTGCCGTCGCCGACGCCCGCGGCGGTCGCGTGGATGACGACCGCGAGGCCGACGTCATCGACGTCGAAGACCCGGACCTCGAACTCCTCCCCGAGGAAGACCCGCCGGGCCTTGTAGTGGCAGCCATTGTACCGCGGATCCATCCTGCGTCGCTGAATATCGGCAAGTCGCTCTCGATTTGCCTGTGTGGTGGCGCGCCGCCTCGTCCAAAGCGTCGCGTTGGGCCTCGCTCTCAAATCGGCCTGCAAACTGAGACGCGTCGCACGTAGTAACGTGGCGTTGACTGCGGCGGAAGGTCCATGGACGGACTATTTCGAGCTCGCTCCGCTGGCCCATGACTCTGGGGGTTTGGCTGTCGAAGCACTCACCGTGGCCGCCTCTGGGCTCTCGCTGCATTGGCCGGCGCCTCCTCTCGCTCGCGAGAGTGAGTCGTTGGTTCACTCTGGATTGACGGCAGCCATGGCCGACGGTGGCGTAGCGGGGTCGCACGAGCCCCCGCTACACAAGTGCACGATGACGATCCACGTGGATGCGTCCGTCGAGCCCGAGGCCTTCCACGCGCCGTCGCTGCGGTTCCGGTTCCTCGACGGCACGAAGAAGCAGACGCCGATCATCGGCTCTGCGGGTTGGGGGCCCCTGGATCACGATCGCTTCCGCTGGGAGCATGTCGTCGAGCTCCAGGTCACAGAGGCGCTCCTCCGGCAGATGGACGAGGACCCCGTCGTGACGTTTGTCCTCGGGGATCAGGCCAGTGCCTCGGTGAACGGGGCGGCGAAGCCCAAGACGTCCGCCCGAGACGCGGAAACCACGTCACCCCGGGACGTGGCAGCTAGTGCGAGACCCATGTCCCCCGCCACCGCTGCGCCTGCTGTTGCTGGACCCGCGACGTCGTCGACTACGACCACGACCACGACGACAACCAGTGGGCGCGGTCGCCTCATTGCCGACCTCTTCGACCTCGATCTCAGCGGGCTCTTCGCCCCCGACGTGCTTTCCGTGGAGCAGACGTGGAGAGGCCGTGATGCCCCGCCGTCGCCGCCATCTTCAGCTTCCACCACGAGCTTGTTCGATCGCCTCACGCGGCCCAAGTCGCCCCCGGCCGCCGACGCGCAGAGCTGCTTCGTTGCGGCCTCGGGGATCCGTCACCTGCGCATCCACGTTGCCGTGGATCAACCGCTGCTCTCGCCCTCACTCCGACGGGCGCTCAACCCCCTGACGTTGACAATCGACACAATCCGCCGCCTCCCCGGGGCGGGGACAACAACGTCAGACCCCCACGCAATGCTCAGCGCGCAGTGCCGCCCAGTGTACGCCACGATGCGCTTGTTCCCGACCCGGCGGCTGTACCATCCGCCGCCAGAGCCCGTGGCGACCCACCATCACCAACAGCAGCCGCACATCACGCGCCAGCAGCACCCCCCGCCACCACAGCAACAGCCGCCGCTGACGACGGTGAATCGCATCGTTATCACCTCGGGACGGGCCCATGATGTCGTCGTCTCGTGGAAGCACACGACCACGATCTTCTGTGGGCGGTGCGATCCCGCCGAGCTCCAGGACGCGCTCCGGGCGTCGGCCCTGACGATCGAGATTCACGACCGCGACCTGTTCCAGCCCCAGCTCGTGGCGCGGCTCCAGCAGCGATGGGAGAGCCTCCATGCGACAGGCATCGACCCGATGGCCAAGGCCCCACCGCCACCTCCGTCGTCCGCATCTCATGAACCGAAGAGCCCACCAAGCGGGGGAGCCTCGTCGACGTCGACAACACCCCGCACTACCCCCTTGGCGGCTCCGCCAAAGCCCTTGGACGTCTTCGTCGTGGATGAAATCGCTCGACGGGATTGGCGGGGGCTGCTGCTGCGATCCGGCGAGGCTTTCGCTTACGGCGTCGCGAGCTACCGCCTCCACGAGCTCCTCGAGAAGGTACGTATCGGAGGATCGTCCGTTGCTTTATCATTGAGACTCGACGTCCCTGATGCTCGTTGGTCATCGTCACCTCGACACGCAGCACGTCCCACCACAACACACCACGAGTGCGACCGTCGAGACGCGGCCCTTTGCGAGCCTCAAGCTCACCGCCGACGTCATCGCCATGAAGCGCCGGGCCCGGCCCATCGGCGCCACGGCTCCGGCGTCCCCCGACGACGACGCCAACCACCTCCTGGTCATCGAAGAGACGGAAACCAGCGTCGTCGATCTCTCCCCCAACGACCGGCTCGTCCGTGAGCCCGGGGCGTTCGTCGCGGCGGGGACGACCCTGAGTCTCCTCGCAGTCCTCCACGCGCCGCTCCTGCCTCGATCGATCGTCGTCTCCTCCTCCTCCTCCTCTGCAGCATCGGGAGCCGGGGCCTTGTACTCGCGGATGGTCCTCATCTTCCCCTACAAGGACACGCGGATCCTCACGCAGATCATGCGGGCACTCGAGCGCCTCAACCTCACGGCCCTCCCGGGCGTGCCCATCAGATCGTACCAGATGACCCCGAGCGACAAGGCCGCGTGCGCCCGGGGCGAGCTCGACATCGTCACGGGGACCATGATCCTCGACACCGACTTCCGGATGGTCATCCTCGAGGGCCTCGCCGATGGAGCCATGCGGCACATGCACGCGGCGCTTCCCCGGGCCCAGGCCAATGATCCCGGGGGCTATCGGATGTTCGCCAACCCCGAACTGCGCTTCACCGACCGGCTGTACGCCGCCTTCGAGATCGACCTCAAGCGCATCAAGCTCCGCTACGCGCTCCCCGAGCTCATGAACATGCCCGAGATCTACATGCGCACCAAGGTCGCCGAACCCTGTTACCTGGCGTTGACCCGACTGGCCGAGCTTCGCCGGGCGGATCGGTTGGCCGAGGTCAAGGACCTCGAGCTCTGCCCAACGGCGGCGATGCTCCTCGAGGTCGAGAGCAAGTACGGCGAGAGCATCTCCCTGGAGGACATCTACGGCAAGACCGGCACGAGTCTGGCGTCCGGGAGCCAGCGATCCCGCCCCCGGGTCGAGGTCGAGGCAACCGGGGACGTGGAGAACCTGGACGAGGATCCCGCCTCGCATGACCCGGAGGCGTCACGACCCGAGGGCGAGGAGACCCCGACGACCAGGACGTACACCCGCTACAAGGCCCCGACCGACGCGACCAACCCCGAGTTTGAGGCCTTTCGCCGGACACGGCAGCCCAAAAACTACCTAGACCAACGGAGGTACGCGGATCAATGGCGTTAGGATTTGTTGGCGGTGATGATGATCGGAATCGGAGGTCCATTGACGGACGTCGATCTTGCGTTTCCAGGCAACTCAGCGACGCCCAGCAGCAGGAATACGAGCGCCACAAGCAGGCTCGGGAGGCCGAGTTGCGAGCAAGTGGGCCCTTGCCACCGGTCTTCATGTACAGCGGCCAGAGACTCCGGGTACGGGGCTACGGCAGTGTTTGCTGTTCTTGAGACGAAGTCCGGTGCTGATCTCGTCGCTTGTTGGGGACAGACCCAAGATGCGCTTCAGGAGGAGCTGCGGAAGCGCCTCGCCAAGGACCAGCACGCGACGTTTACGTACGGACCTGAGTTCCAATCGCTAGCCATGAGCCTCGTCAACCCGGACGAGCTCCGACAAAACGAGGAACGCGAGAGTCGTCGGCGCTGGACCACCCAGCGGGGCTTCGTGTATCCGGCGCCGCGGCAAACGGCAGAGTACTACAAGCATCCTGACGCCCCGAGTGAGGCACGTTGTGAGGATCTCCGCCAGCCCTTTGTGGACAATGCGAACCACCCCAAGCCCGTCTCCCGAGAGAATAACCGCGGTGGGGCGGGTGAACGCTCCGAGTTCTCGACGCTGCCATCCAAGGACATGGTGTTTGGGGGAACCAACGGCGACGGCACGGTCAATGCCGACTACTTCAAGAGCGTCCACCTCTGCGGGGAGGGGCTCCGGAAGGAGATGGATGAAGCTCTCCGCAAGGAACAGGAGGATTGGGAGCGGAAGCTCGTCGTCGATCGCAAGCAGATCAAGTTCCTCGCCCACGGGAACATCTGCAGTGTGCCCCGAGCACACCCGTCCCAACTTGATCGGCTCGGGGACATCCTCCATGGGCCAACGCGCTCTAAGCCCCTTCGGATCGTCAAGAACGCGACGCTGCCGAGCGGCAAGCGCGTGCCCCTCTTGCCCCCGCCGGCGTCGATCCACAATCAACAAGAATACGTGGGCTCGGTGGCGACGACCTTCGCCACAAGTCTCCGGCCCAGCGATGCGGCGACGTTCCTGGCGGCCGACGCGACGACGGGGCGGACGCGGGATTACCTCTTCCCGGCGACGACCGACCTCCTCACCCCGCAGGTGAAGAAGCACACCACTCATCGGGACATCCGGCCCCTGCGATCACATGAGCGCCGGGGGCTGCTGTGGTCGAATACGCTTGGGGATTCATAGTATACACCACTGGCCGAGATCATGTAGAGTTGTGTGCTCCGTCCGCTCTGGTCCGCCGGAGGGCTTCTTCGTACAGCGCGATCCGTTCCCGGAGGGTGGCAACAATGGGGTCCTGCAACCCCAGGACGTCGTTGTCGTTCGCCTCGTCATCGTTATCGCCGTCGACACGCTCGTGGTCATCGCCCCTGGCCTTGTCTCTTTCCAGCTCGATCGCTGGCGACAGGCTCTCATCAGTGGAAACCATCGATGCCCCTTCCGCGGTCTCTGTCGACTCCTCCGCTGCTGGAGGAAACGTGACTGAGTCGTGCTGGGACGTTGGGTTCCCCTCGTTATCCTCCCCCCAAGAGTGCACCACTAGATTTAACAGTGTCTCGAGGGTTTGGGCGGTCTCGTCCGATGTACTGACATCGGCTTGGGCGATTTCGATGCGTGGTCCCGAGGGACTCAGTGGGGGGAGACCCGAGAGGCTGCGGCGAGGACGGCTCTCGACGGCAGCGGTCGCGGGAGACGGCGGAGACGCGGAGAGTTCGACGTCTGTGCTGCTGTCCACCAAGTCGAGCTCAACTGGAGATGATGCACCGTCCGAGATAGCCTTTGAAGGCTCCACACCGTGTGTGGCGGCTTTTGTCGAATCCAAGTCCCTCCGGAATGGGTCGGAGGGCATTCCAACAGACGTGGGCGGAGCCGACAAGGGGGTCACCGGGGATTGCGACGCGCAGGAGGTTGTGTCCGTCTCCCGAGTACCTGAGTCCGCCATCGACGCCCGGCTCGAACGTTGTTCGTCTTGGGTCGACATAGCCGGACCACTGCAACTTGGATTTGGAAGCGGAGGCGATGAGGGCGGTGCATTGATCAACACGGTGTCTTGGTCATCGAGTTCGAGCTCAAAGCTAAGATCCTGCAGGCGGAGGGCGACGGTGTCCCCGGGGTCGGTCGTCGCCTCGAGCAGCGGGTCCGCGCTCGGATGAGCGTCGCTGTCGGTGTCACGAATTGGAGGATGCTCGTGGCCGAGGAGGCCACCGCCGTTGCCGCCACTCGTGAGAAGCGACGAGGGGCGATCGAGGCCCAGGCGCCGACGAATGCGCTGAATGACCCACTCGGGGTCCTCGATCTCGATGACCACGGGGTCGGTCATGATCGCTGCCGCGGGTGCCTCCACCTCCTCACCATCCTCGAGCTCGGGCAGATACGACACCGCGTCGCCGATATCTCGGAACCCGCTGGCGGTGCCCTCCTCACGACCATCGCTTCTCATCGTCGCCAGCTCCGTGGGCGAATGGATATCACCATGATAACGAGCCTCCGCCGGCGCTGCGGGCGAAGATGTGGGACCGAGGGACCGTGAGTCCATGGATCCCGCACTGTCGGCCACAGAGAGTGCCCCCTCCTCCGCGACCTCATCGAGGAGCGCGACTTCCCATGCGAGCGAGGACGACGACGACGCAGCGACGTGGGAAACGGAGGAGACCGTGGAGGGGCGGGGCGATGGATGATCCGCCGCCTCCGTCCCCGCCCCCGCCGCCGATGTCGCCAGCGTCGAGTGGGTCTGCGTCCACCAAAAATCGTCCTTGTGGATGCCCCCGCGCTCGCTCCGGGGCCGGGGCCGCTCCTGCCGAAAGCGGGCAATGTACTTAGCGATCGTTGGCGGTGTCATTTTGTTAATGACACTCAGATATTTGAAGCCTGGTGTTCATGACGCAATTTTGGCCAACCATATGTCGATGTTAGGCTCAGCCAATCCATAAATCGGTCCACCTCCAGTACAGATTTCCCCGGCAAATTGGAAACCCAAATCATCCAATAACCGTCCACTACCGTTGAATGTGATTCCTGACGGGATTGTTTTCTCAAGATAATAGCACAAAAAAAAGCGATACCTTTGAGATTTTAACAGTTGTACAATTTTCCAATTTGCAGGGGAAAACTGTATTCTGTTCAAATATGTACAAAAACTGATGAGACCCCTATTAGACCCTCTATGAACCCTGTGTTAGTGGCAGATAAATGTTCTTATCACTGAGATTTCCAACCAGAGGAAGCCCAAGCACAATGTGCTTGCCCGGTTGTGGATCCCCGGGCGTGACGAGGGCCTGTAGGACCTCGGCCGCGGAAAAGCGCGCTGCGAGCTCACCAAAAAGCTCCCGGGGCTGTTGCAGAAGGTGGAAAAGAGCACCCCGCCCTAGCATCTAGCATAGCAGTACTTGAGGACAAAGTTGAGGACCAGGTTGGCATGGACGCTCGCAACAGGCCTGTCACGAACGGGTGGCGGAGACCTCGAGCACACACTTCTCCATGAGTGAGTGTGTGACCTGGTGCTATGCCCCGAGCTAGGACTTGTCGAAGGTCTTGACCATGTACATGGACTAGGTCGAGCGGTGGCGGGCGATGTGTTACGTGACGTGTACGACCGTGATCCAGACGATCCCGAGTGGTATTGGGTAAAATGGCAGGGGTACAAATCAGCCAATAGCGACACGCCTCAGCATCGGTCGAATCTCGAGGCGACGGTTTCGGCGACCTGTGCGAGTACGTCTATCGGTTTAAGGACTGGCAGGACGCTGAGAAGGCCAAGGGCAAGGATGTGGAGTCACTTACGTTCCAGGCATACCGCAAGGTCGAGAAGGTATGTACTATATATATAGTCTCTACAGCTGAATGATTCTACCACGTATCCTGTTTGTAGATCCCCCGAGAGTTTGCTGCGGATGACGCTGGGCTTTGCTACGCTGCCAGTCTGCGCACAGCGTCTGACCTTTTGGGGATTGTTGATTACTTGCCAGATGTATTTTTGGACCGGTTTTTTGTGACGCGCCCCAAAGTCAAGAGTGCTGGTCTCACATGGCAGGATCTGACAAAGCTCATGCAGCTTTGCAACAGCAGCCAGAAAAAGCAGGGTGGTTTAGGGTTGTCGTTTGGTGGGAAGTGGTCCAAAACGAATCTGGTGCGCAGAACGATCTCTGGGCCTTTCAACATCGGCAAATTGGAGATGCAGCCCGGTGTCTATTTGTGTGGCGTCGCTACTGCTACGGCCGGGCACATGTTCGTACTCCGAGTGAAGGCCGACCGCGGAATCACCGTATTCGATTCTCTCGAGGCGAGGCCGAAGCCTTTCAACATCAAGAACTTCCCGTGGGTGACGCGTTGGCTGTTCGTTCGCCAGTTTTGTGGGTCACTTTTAGAACGGCGTTAGAGTAGTTGGTCTTTTTTTTATGGTTTTGGCCAATGAATCTACCTTCCCACTACATATTCTTGTAGTCACTGTCTCTTCGGATTTGTCCCAACTGTTGGACCAACGGGACTGTCTACTGGGGTCCAATCTTTTTTATTCTGTTCCACCTGACCATCTTTGCTCGATGCACTGCACCGCCACGTTGGTTTCGTTGTATCGTGACGCCCGTCTCATTCTTCTCAACCAATCACAGCGCGAATCGGCACACGTTTTGCTATTATATAGTAGAAGGGATCGGCCCCTGCCATTACATAGGAATAGTTCTAATAGAGAGTCTTACATTCGGTGGGATCCGATTGGTCGGAACCTCACCCACATCACTGTGTTCTCATTGGCTATATTTACCCCTAGATTTCATCCTATCGGAGTAACATTAGTCATATATTAGTAAGGTTATTAGGTTTAGTAGGATCACTGGCAGGGAAGTAAGTTCACAAAATACAGAGTTCAATTTACCCGCTTCCACGCAAGTCTCCAGACACCCGGAGATGAGGCACGGTCCACTCGTGCCGTGTAACGGATCTGCGCCCGTTACATTATTTGTACTTTGTCGTGGATGTACAAACGAAACAGGGATTATTATTTCGAGCATTTGCAGCAGCTAAACGGAGTAAAATGATGCCAAAGTGCGATCACTTTCTCGCGTGAGACGTTCGTCTTCGTTGATTGCCGAAATTGGGGGTCTCGCCCATCTTGTGATGGACTCAGAGAGAGACTTGAGGCACACCAATCCTTGTCTTGTCGCTACCCGAGATACCATAAGGTAAGCTTGTTGAGGACGGTTTGCACCGCGAACATCCACCGTCCAGTCAACAATCACCATTGACCGAAGCGATTCGCCTTGCACTTTGTACACCGTCACACCTACAGCACAAATAATAGGAAATTGCTGGATTCTGATTGATAGGCTTCTTGGTTCACCGGTTAAACTTGGGGTGAGCTTGATAACGGATTTGGAGAACGGTTCACAGTCAGGAAAAACCGGGAACAAGTTGGGGGAGATGTCATCAGAAATCGGGATTGCGTCTGGCCCTCTGTCGAGTTGAACGAGTGCAAACAATGGCCGCTGGTCTGGAACGCACACTGAAATCCCCAATCGTGTGTCCATCATGAGACGGAATCCAGTGCCGGCTGGGAATTTTATGCTGTGGAGGTGTCCCATTGTGCCATTAGCAACACCCTTCTTTGTGCAAACATTTTGTGTGATTTGGATTGGGATGCCACAAATGAGATCGAGATATGGAGCCATCCTCCCAAACGAAGTGTCTGGCATGCCCATGATCTTGCTGATGTCGTAATGAGGACGGTTGTTGAGACAACCTTTAACCCTTTCGAGAACCACCGTGTAAATTTTACACCTTTGAGACCCCTTTTCAAAAGTCGATAATAATGGGCCCTCAAACGTGTAGATTTTACATGTTTGGCTGAAGAGTGGGATTTTCTTTGCCTTGTTTTGGAATTTGTTTGTTTTGGCCAGTGGCTGGAGCGGTCGATTGTGGGGTTGTGGAAGATGTGCTGAACAGCTGGGTATTTTTTGGCCAAAGTGCGAAATGTTTGGCGAGAAGCTTCCTGCGCGCGTGTTTGTGCTTTGAAAGCAA
>JAADYI010000130.1:0-29767 GCA_023338185.1 Lagenidium sp. CBS 127285
CGAGGCCCACGGCTACGTTGTTGGGGGGAGCATCACCAAGAGCACGACGTATCTGGTGTGCGGCGAGAAGGTCGGAGCGAAGAAGATCGCCGATGCGGAGAAGGCCGGCGTGACCGTGATGAGCGAGGCCGAGTGGAAGGAGAAGCTGACGGGGGGAGAAGGAGCTGGTCCCGACGAGGGGGCAGGTGACGATGACGTGGATGCGGACGAAGTTGTTAATGTCGACGTTGATGACGATTGCGACGACGATGAAGATGTGGAGAAGACACGGCGACGTCACCGAAAAGTTATGGCGTCAACGACTTCTGGAGTTGGCAAAGATGTCGTTGTGTTCACGGGGACGTTGATGACGCAGACGCGAAAAGAGGCAACTGCGGCTGCCAAGGCTGCTGGTTACAAGGTTGGCACCTCCATCACCGCAGCAACGACGATTCTCGTATACGGTGAGAAGGCTGGCAAGAAGCTTGAGGATGCCCAGGAAAGAGGGATCCAGCTCTTCTCCGAAGAGGAATGGCAGTCAAAGCTCGAGGGTGGGGAAACGGGGTTGGGCGATTCCGGTCGTGCAATGCGCCAAGTTGTGGTGTTTGCGGGGAATCTGTCGCGTCAGCCACTCGCAGACGCAATTGCCCAGGCAGAGACCCATGGCTATGTAGTGAGCACGTCAATCATGCCGGAGACGACAATCTTAGTGTGTGGAGGCGAGACTGCCGTGAAGATGAAGGGAACCCCCCATCTCGCTGGGTTCTTCACCATCTACTCGGAAGACGAATGGGCAACCAAGCTCAGCAGCGAAGCTTCGAAAGCCTCACCACCGGTGACTAGCAGTGCTGTTGCAACCGTCGCAACTACCACTGACCAGACGACAACACGTACGAACAAGAGCACCAAAGGCAACATCGTTGTATTCACGGGCACGCTAACGACGCAGACTCGCAAGGAGGCAACGGCCGAGGCCGAGGCCCACGGCTACGTTGTCGGTGGGAGCATCACCAAGAGCACGACGTATCTGGTGTGTGGCGAGAAGGTCGGAGCGAAGAAGATCGCCGATGCGGAGAAGGCCGGCGTGACCGTGATGAGCGAGGCCGAGTGGAAGGAGAAGCTTCACTGGGACGCTCGTCAAGTACTCGCGAAAGGTTGCGACAGCAGAGGCTGAAGCAAAAGGCTTTCGCGTAGACCCTCGCGTGACCAAGTCAACTACAATTCTTGTTTGCGGCGAGCGAAGCGGCCAGAAACGAGATGAAGCCGAAAAGTTGGGCATTACAATTCTTTCAGAGGAAGAGTGGCAAGAGAAGATTGGTGACGTCAACATCCCAACGCCGACTAAAAAAGCGAAAACAGCAAAAAAGGAAGATGGTGTACCGATGATCAATCAGGATGCATTGGACTACGACGCCGAAACTGGTGCGATCAATGGTATCGCGCCAAAGACCCTGATCGAGGATGGCACGATGGTGGATGTACAAAGTTCTTCTTCAAACTCAACGTACATTGTCAAGCGCCTTGGCAGCTCGTATTCTTGCAACTGCCCCGCCTGGAGGAACCAACGTCATGCCCCAACGGCCCGTACATGTAAGCACCTTAAGGAGCTCCTTGGGGAAGAATTCGAGGCTGTTCGCGCAAAAGCCTCAGCAACTGCCCCTCGCGGTCCATCGGGGTCTGGATCCTCGTCTTCGCGAGCAGTGGTCAAATCCAGTGCCCCAAATGTTCTCCTCGCCAAAAAATGGGAGCGAGAGAAACAGAACCCGTTGAACTGGTGGATCAGCGAGAAGCTCGATGGAGTCCGGGCGTATTGGCATGCGGAGAAGCAAGTGTTCCTTTCTCGACTCGGGAACGTCTATCCAGCACCGGAGTGGTTTATCAAGGGTTTTCCCACGGATGTAGACCTTGACGGCGAGATCTTTGGTGGCCGGGGGAAGTTCCAGTTCACTGTGGGGATTGCCAAGACCGAAGGTTCTGCAGGCTGGAAGCAGCTCGTTTACAAAGTCTTTGATGTTCCCACCCTCAAACAAAAGGCATTTGAAGATCGAATGAAGCACGCACAAAAGCTGGTAAAGGACATCAACTCCGGGTATATTGAGTGGGTTGAGCACACCCAGTGCAAATCAGAACAACACCTGGATGAGGTCTTTGCTGAGATTGAAAAGGTTGGTGGAGAAGGTCTTATGATTCGTGAACCAGGTAGTAAATACACTGGTGGTCGGTCATCGTCTCTCTTGAAAATCAAGAGCTTTCACGATGGGGAGGCCATCGTCGTCGCCCACGAAGATGGTAAGGGCAAATACACAGGCATGTGTGGGGCACTTCGATGCAAGATGGCCAGTGGGAAGATGTTCAAGGTTGCAAGTGGACTCTCTGACGCACAGAGAGAGAATCCTCCGGCTGTTGGAAGCATCATCGTCTACAAGTGTCAGGAACTCACGGATGACAAGATCCCCCGCTTCCCGATATTTGTTGGTGTCGCCGCCGACAAGGATAAACCTTGCGATCCCGTCATTGCCAATGCCGCCGCACGAGATTGAATCGTCACCTAGTCCTGTAGCCACCGAATTCTGTTGATGTAAGAGAGAGCTCAGCCATCACGAAGCCTCACTGAAGCCAACAAAATGCTTCATACACAAAAGTTGCTTGTGCAGTACTAGTACTCGTCTCTGCACAATACCGCCCTTACTTGTATGAATCGCGAGGACGTCGTGTCAATGATCCACGGCATGAAACATGCATCGTACAGTACTGGAGCAAAATGAAGGCCCATCATCTCGAACCCAGCCTGGACGTGCTGTGGTCGTCGTCTGCGTGCTCAGCTTTTGGCGCACGAGCGTCGCTGTCCTATACAGCACATGCATGTGAATTCCCTTACCTTCATAAGAGATCCTGCTGGTAATGGTGGACAAGGCGAAATTCATACACATCTACTTCCTTGACATGCCCTGTCATGATCCAACCCCTGCTGGCAACCATGTGTCAAACCAACTGGAATGGAGTTCCAACACCGGGATCTTAAAAATGTATTGGCCGACAAAACCACCACCTCCAAGCTTTGTAGAACTTTGTTACCGATAATCCAGCAGATCATGATTCGCCTTCATACATGTATTCATGACGATCACGTGCGTTTATGGAGGGAGAATTCTCAGCCACCACGTCCAGCATGCAAGCTTTTGGGTTCGTGCAAAGGGCCAACACTGGTGTTCATTTTTGCGTTGCTGTGCACAGCACGCGACTACAGGTGTACAAACGCAGTACCGACAGCACAAAAACAACAATCTCACAATCAAAACACACAATTGCGGACTGGTTTTGGGGAGGCAAAGAAACCTCACAAACGACGACGAGGGATTCCGGTCTTTTTGAAGCCGTCGATGCGCTGGGTAACTGCACCCGTTGTTACTGTCGCCCACTCAAGTTTTGGGATGTAGAGCGAAAATGACTGGAGTGAAAACCCAACAGAGGGAACGGTATGAGTGGTGAATACGGCACAAGCTCTTGGCATGATGCGATGGGCCAGGAGCGGATTTTTTTCGGTGCTTTTCCATCGTTCGGTCAACAATGAGTGTTGACCAAACGACAAGTCTTGTCCCACCAAGTGGCAACGAACCCCGTACTGTAGCGACTGAATGACCCTATGGCTAAGTCAATCAATGGTGCAAGTGCAACACAAGGTTGTTGGACGTGATCTCATCACTGAGCCGATTTTCACGGTATGAAGGAATCATGGGCCCATTTTGTATTGCAGAGGCAATCCCTGCACGTTGGAATGTAGAGAGTACGCTTGGAGTGGGCGTGCGTCCAAGCCGTTTCATTGAGAACTTGAATGTCAGCAAGAACCTGTGTACGCAATGCATTGTGCACTGCAACACAACACACTCGTCGCACTTGATCTCCCTTCCTTTTGCATTTTGGCTGCTTGGATCGGAGCAGATGACACAGACATACATTGAAGGTGCAGTGATGCAAGTGGAGGCGAATGCGCTGAGGTCCTCAGCCTGAGGAGAGTGCAGTGTTGGCGTGACCAGAGGGGATGCGTCCATGATTGCAGGCGACTCGACAACGCCGACAGTCAACAGCCGAGGTTGGCACTGGCCTCGCCTCTGTTCAGTGTCGGTCTCCCACTGTCCCGACCGTCGGGCGTCGGGCGTAGGACGAGGCGCCCTTGGGACGATCTGGACAACATGTGTGCGTGTGTCCAACAACAGGCCATTCTCTACATCGGCAAATCAAGTTGCTTGGTGATCTGCCCGCTGCATTTTGTGACCGCGCACCAGCTTGTTCTGTGTGCGTGTGAGTGCGACTCGGACAGCAACCCCCGGTCAGCCGCGTCCCCGGCTCTCTTGGTGGGCTCGTCAAGAGACCAGGCGACCCGGTCACATTCCTGTCGCCTTTTCCACGTGGCCGATCTCCACCTGCATCTGCCTTGAGACTTGTGGCGATCCAAGTTAGCATGCAGTGATGGTTTTGGCAACTGGCAGAAACTGCGGTGCCCCCGCGCTTGACACACACTGGCCGTGTCCTTGTCCTTCGCTGTGCGCCTCGCTCTCGCACAGTCGCTCTCTCTCTCTCTCGAACTCTTTGCGTGCATGGGCTCATCGTGTCGCGTCAACAAGCCACAGTGCACCAAAACGTTGCCTGTCACGACACACAGCAGTCCCATGTGTCTGCCACCGCACTGGTCGCCACCACTGCACACAGATCAATCACACCGCTCATTCTGCAATTGTTTGAGGAGTTGGCAAGTGCCTTCGTGCCTTGGGTGACGAGCATCGCAACACCGACCAACGCCCCCCTGCTCCGACCAACGTACGAATGCTGACGGCAGTGTCTCCCGGTCCATTGTTCGGCCAGCCTGCGACACCGTTGATGTCGTTCCTGGAGAACCCGAGCGAGTGGCGGGTCGTCAGCAATGCCGGTCAGGCGCGAGGACTGTGGTCGGAGGAGGAACACAATCGCTTCTTGGACGCGCTCAAGCTGTACCCTCGCGGGCCCTGGAAAGCCATCACAGCCCACGTGGGCACGCGCTCCATTCGCCAAGTTCAGACTCACGCCCAGAAGTACCAAGAGAAGATCCAGCGACGTGCGAGGGGCCTCAAGACCACACACCCGCGGCTCCTCCGACAGGATCATCGCATCGACGACGAGATTGAGCCGTGGTGGATGCGAAATAATCAAAGCGAGACCAGCCCGAAGCAGCAATTACCCAGGAGGGACAGCACCTGCAGCCCTACGGCGAGTGGGAGTCTTGGGACCAGTAAAGTTGACTCTCGAGTCAGCGTGCACACCAAGCCTCAGACACGTCCAGCACCTGCATCGTACGAGTACGATCCGTTGCCATTTGCCGTCTCAACCGATCGACTGGCCATGCCCGAGCCAGCACTGAGCAAGCTTCCGAGCCTCGAGGAGTGCATCGCCGTCCTCGACGAGTGTCTCGCTGTGAATGAGGATCACTCGGAAAGCGTGATTATCTGAACGCGCGCAACCCACGCCCACCCCTTGCCGCTCGGCAACCTCACTAAGTGTCTTCGGGAGAATCCCAAAATCGGCGAGGAAGTTGGGGATGGAAGTTCTCCGATCATCGGGCGCACGAAATTTCAGGTGAAATCGAAGAAGCGAGTGACAAGTATGATGTTGCCTCCACCCTGCGACCGGGGCGGGCTGACTCCACCACCCGGTGACTCTGAAGACCATGCTTATCACAACATCACAGCCACCCATCGAACGCAAGTGGTCGTAGCAATGAAACTGAAGTATTATAGGCGGAATTGAATTGATGCCATCAACAACACAAAGAGCAGTGCTTTCGAATGCTGGGATGGATATCAACGAGCTGACCAAAACGTCGCTTTCTTCGCAACAGGAACGTTTGCATGGCTTTGCATGCAAATGGGGTGTGCACCCAAAGCGGAGGCACGAGAATCGTGCTGCTGGTGGGTGGACACGGTCAAGAGCTACTGGCGAAAGAGGGAATGGTCGGATCCTCCTGGTCACCAAGAAAGAGGTTGCGCATTACGTACGTCTGCATATGCGCCAACGGCAGACACACGCGCAGAACTCTGGACAAACTCTTTTGAACGAAACTGGACAGCGTAGTTCACTCACATGGAGCGGATTTGAGTGACAAAGTCGGCCATATCACTTTTGGTGGTAATCCAGTCCTCACCACAGGACAATCCCATTAAATGGTGACCACCACCAAGGCGTTCGTTTTTGAGGCGGCTGTGGATGGCGACTTTGCCCAGGATGCCGTCCTCGCCAGCGGCCCGGGCCCTGAGCGACCGCGTTGATCGACAGCGACCACGGGGCCGTGCGCCTCGACAAGGCGACCGCACCTCCCCTCGGGTGGGCTCTTTGGGGAATTGGCGGCGTCGTTCTACAATGAGGGACCATGGGACTTCCTCTTCCGACGGGCAATCGGGTGGTTCTTTGACGACTTGCCCATCACGTCCGTGGTGTGGCGGACACTACGGAGTCCGTTCATGCAGGTCGTCGAGCTAGCGGTCGCGACGGGAGACGCTCGTGCAGCTGCTGAGCTCGTCGACTGCAGTCTTGATTGTTGATGGCGTCGAGGTCACTGACAACGAGCTGGACGTCGTTGCCCTTGTTACCGCATCCCTCAGCGGGACTGCGGATGCGAATCGTGATCTCCACGTACTCTCAGAGAATGGCGCGCGATGCTCGGTCTATGAGCTAAGGCCATAGTTGATGCAAGCACGCACCACAGATCGCATCAATTCCGACAGGAAATGACCGAGGCTCACGCACAAGGCTCGAGTACGACCAAAAGAAGCGAGATCACAGCGCAGTCGACAACATTTGCGATTTCGCCCCCTGCGGCCGTTGAAGATGGCAGCGGAAGCTCAAGCCGTTGATGCACGAAACGCACCGAGGCCTAATTTGGTTTTTCTAACTGTTGCTACCAAGCTGTGGGTGTGGGTTCTGCCTTTTGCAATGTTCACGTTGGTGTTCAGTTTCGAATGCGGCATCAAGCAATCACGTCGACAGCCACATCACCAACAATGAGCTCGAAGGATGCCCTGCTCGTCAACCCAGAAGATTGGACTCCGCGACAACTCGAGCTGTGGCTACGGCGTTATGACAAAGGTCGTTTCCAAAGTCTCGTTCCGAAACTACGCAAAAATTCTGGATATGATGTCGTGCACTTTCCAGCTGCATCGTGGGCAGCACTAGAGCCCCGGGAGCTTGCAACTAGCCTCCGTTTCACGCTCTTGGGGATGGTGCAGGTCGCGACGACGATGGAGTCAACTTCGGAATCGCTCACGATCGTAACTGACTTTACCCCTCGGGGGCCAGCTTCACCTCGCCGTCGAACGGCATCTCAGCCAGACCAGCCCTCAAGTCGTCGACACCCTGTTCGATTCCCACCAATGTTTGAGATCCCGACGATCCCAGTATTAATCTTGACACTTCTCCTCATCGTCGCGACTATCCTCTGCTTCACAGTGCTGAAGAATCCACTCGCGGATGTTGGAGTGTCTTCCCATCAATTGGTCAAGTATGGCTCTATCCCGCTTGTCAGCGTCGGCTTCACGTATATTCATATCTGGATGGCCCTATACATGACTTTCTACCCCCTCGAGTATCTTGGTTGTTTGCAGATTCCTGGGACCAACACCGGTTTGGGTTGGCAAGGCATCGTCCCTCACAAGGCTGAAAAAATGGCACGCCAGGCCGTGCGGATTATGACTACGCAACTGATGCGGGTCAAGGAGGTATTTGCAAAAATTGAGCCGTCCAAGGTCGTCGAGGAGTTGGAGCCGATTCTTTTCGAGACAATCCGAGACGTGATTGAAGCCATGGCACTCAAATACAATCCGGACCTCTGGGCAGTGCTGTCAGATGAAATCAAGGACGAAATTGTCGAAAAGGTAAAGGAGGAAGCACCAGGACACATCGAAGGGCTCATGGACGAAATCAAAAACAACATCGAGGATGTCTTTGACTTGGAGGACATGGTGGTTTCCAACTTCTGCCGCGACAAGCAGTTGCTGGTGAATATGTTTATCACATGCGGATACCAGGAGCTTGCATTCATCAGGAACTCTGGGGCATGGATGGGTTTCATATTCGGGCTCATGCAGATGGGTCTTTGGTTTTTCTATTCGAATCGCATTGTTGTGTTTCCCATCGTTGGTCTTGTTGTTGGCCTGATAACAAACTGGCTGGCGCTCAAGATGATCTTTGAGCCCATTGAGCCTCGTAGGTACTGTGGGATCACCATCCATGGTCTGTTTCTCCGACGCCAAATTGAAGTTGCCGAGGTCTATGGCCGTCTGGTTGCCTCGGAGGTATTGACATCGAGGAATCTCTTCGAGGCCATCCTGAAGGGTCCATACTCGGATCGACTGTTTGAACTGGTGTACGACAATGTCCAAACGGCAGTGAACGAAGCAACGTCAGCCACGGAGCAAATCGCCAACTTTGGTCTCGGTGAGCAGACGTATAAGAACATGAAGCAAGACATTACGGACCACATTGTCAACAAATTCCCCGAGTCGCTGCGCCAGATCGAGGATTATGCGACCGAAGCGATGGACTTGGAGACCACCCTACGCGAGAAGATGAAGACGCTCAGTTCGGCCCAGTTTGAACAGCTTCTCCATCCGATCTTCCAAGAAGACGAGTGGAAGCTCGTCCTCATGGGTGGTGTGCTGGGCCTTTTCATTGGTTTTCTTCAAGCCTTCTTCATCAACCACTGAGAGGATGCGCATACGCAGCAGCTCTCTTGAAGCGCAACTGGGTCGAGCATTCCTCGACGGAACACACAAGCCCATTGAGATTGCCACCATGTGATCACGTGATCCCCCTTGCGTCAGGCGATCCGAGATCAAACGAATCCTTGCGATGGTGGTCCTGTAATTCCACAATACATGTGAGTTTTGCATTCCTTGTCAGTTTTTACCTTCTCCTATTTTTTTTTTTGACCCACCTCGACTTGAACTTCAAGTCAAGTCTTGAAGTGCAAACCATCAAGATCGCAATCGGTTGCGTTTGTACAAACTTCAAGATTGCGATCATGGGTTCACACACGATTCCACAATCCATTGCGTGCGGAATCATGGAGTCTGTGACGACGGCGTTCGATGGCGAGCTGCAGGCGATCGAGGGCGCCGCCATGGGGCCCGCGGATCTGCGGCGGAACTATCCGGGGCACCCCACCGTCGACCCCGCGCTCACGTGGACCGAGGACCTCGGCGCGTGTGCGTTTTATCCCGAGTTCGCGGCCAAGCCCAACGACCGCAACCTCGAGTACAAGGCCGCACAGGCCGCCTACGCCGAGGCGCACGGCCCCGAGGCCCTCGAAAAGATCCTCGCGTCCCGGGTCCACCACCCGCTCAAGCGCCAGCGACGCTATGACTTCCGCCTCGAGCCCCATGAGGAGCGACGGCTGGCGCGCTGGGGCTTTGTCGTGTCGAGCCGCCTGGGGCAAGAGAGCTTTGGCGAGGCCTACTACCGGCTCTACTCGGACGACATGCCCGTGTTCATCACCGCCGACTCGATCCTCCACGCGTGGCACCGGAGCTTCGACGCCATGCTCATGGAGATCGAGGAGCGTCACCTCGAGCCGCGCCTTCGGAGCCTCCTTGACAACGTCCGAGTTGCCATCGAGACCGCCCTGGGGACGCGGGAATCCACTACCGGATCGCCCATTCCTCGCCAGGTCTTGATAGACCTCCACACGTTCGTATGCGTCCCGCTGATGCTCTTGAGTGATCCAACGCCGCCGATCGTCGGACGTCAACCCGACCTCCTGAAGAGTCTCAACGCTGTCAACGACGCGCAACCTCGGTCAATTACCGTGCTCTCTGGTGAGCGCCTCGTGGATTTCTCCCTGTTCGTGCCTCGGGGACACTACACCAAGACGGCCGAACTATCGAGGTACTTCAAGGCCATGGCGTGGATCGGCATGATGGACATGCGGTTTGTTCGTTTCCCACAGTCACCCGCGGAGGAGCGACAGAGTCTTCACGAACTCCAATGCGCCGTGGCGTTGGTGCATTTCCTTCACACGACCGCGCAACTGGATACGGCCGGGGAGATGGAGAAGTTCATCTCCCAACTCGTGGGCGGCGGCGCTGATTTCTTGACACCATCGCAGCTCAATGCCCATCTGGCCACGTACGATATCAACGAGATACTCAGCGGTGATCCAACGTCCAGCCTCTCGGCGCTGCGGCGCTTACTCGGAGATATCGTCTCATCGGGCCTCGGCGAGGGGCAGATCAATGCGCATCTGCACGTCGCTGAGGAGAATGAGCAGTCATCGGTGTCGTTTGCTCTCTGCGGTCAACAATTTACCCTGGGGGCGTTCGTGCTCTCAAAGGTTGTCGACATTGCCCCCACTCGACGCGTCCCCAGCGCTGGCCTCGATTCGGCCTTTGCGTTGATGGGAAATGATGCCGCCGTGCCCGTGCTCATTTCGAGGATGAACCGTGACACCTCAAAGGATGCCAGTGGCCACGTGCGATTCCGTGATGGGGTCCCATACGCGTCCAACCTCATCGCACTCCGTCGGACTGTGGATGCCGTCTTTACACGGCAAGAAGAGGTCGAGACCAGGGAAACCAAGGAGAAGAACCCATCTGTGGGTCACCGTCTTGTCGGCGTATTCCGCTCCCTCACGGATGGACACGGGCATCATTCAACGGTGGTAACGGCCAAGTCACCTTCCATCGGCCAGCGTTGGATTGGTGTGCTGCGAGCCTTGTCGCAGCCAGCGGCATCCAACGCGGCGGTCTTCCGGACGGACGCCTGGCGGAGGCGGATGATGACCACGCAGATTGGCTCGTACGCCCAGCTCCGACATGATACCCTCTTGTACACAAAACAAAGTTGCTCGATGATGACGCTGTGCGAGTACCCCGCCGGATACGTCGAGCCGTACCCAGAGTTCTGGTCTCGCTTCCAGCGAATGGTCAGGGCCCTCCGCGATCTGCTCGTTCAAGTGGAGCTCGGATGGATCCAGGTATGCCTCGAGCGGTTCCTCAACGTCCTCGGGAACCTCCACCGCATCGCCGTGCTCCAGAGCCGACGGGAGCCCCTGGGGGCGGACCACGAGGCCTTCCTCAAGAACGTCATGGAGGAGCGTCAGGGCAGCGGGGGCTCCAGGTACCTCGGATGGTACCCGTCGCTGTTTTATCCCGCCCGTGAAGACGCCGGAAAGCGCGATGTCCTCGTTGCCGACGTCCACACGGACCCACCATCGGCCCTCCACGGGGACCCCGGTTGGATCGTGCACTTGGGGGTTGGTGCCGTGCCCATGGGCTTTTTCCTCGTCGACAACGTCATGTATGCCGGCCCGGTCTTTAGTGTCTTTGAGGTCGTCACGCCCTTTGGCGAGAGGCTCACGGACGAGCAATTCGCGGGGTCTCTGCATCGCTATGCACCCGAAGACTGGGCCGAGAACACGTATCTCTGTTGATCCTGCGGCCTTATGTCCGCGGTCGCCGTTCATTTCGTAGTGTACTCGTGTGCGCGTATGGCCTCCTTCAGAATCTCTATCTACCTGTGGGCATCATCTGCCTTTCGCCGTAATAAGTTACTGAAAAAGTTCGACGTCTTGGACGTGTGGAGCTGGGTCACGTCGATCCGCCGCGTCGGACGGAGGCTCTGGACGTCCGGCAGCGGTCGATCGTCGTCGCGATGGCGATTCCTCTCGCTGCTTGCGGGGGCGCTCCGCACGATCGACGCCGGGACACCGTGGCAATAGGCCAGCACGTGCCGCCGACGCGATGCCTCCCGCAGCGCGCGTTCCTTGCGGAGTCGCTCACGAATCTCCGCCGCGAGGACCTGCTCCTGGAGCGCCACGTCCGTGTCGAGGAGCAGCGTCACCGCGGCCTGCGGGTCCCCCCCATCACCAACGTTGAGCTCCTGATCCCTGGCCACGAGTTCGCGGATTGACTGGCCGCTGTCGATCGAGCGGAGGATGAGTTCTCGGAGGCGATCCAGGCGCTCCATGTGGTCCTGCTGCTCGAGGGCGTAGACGCGGGCGGGGTACAGGGCCATGATGAGCTCCTGGAGCGCGATGTTGACGGAGGTCGTGGAACGCGAGATGCCCCCTCGCGTCGGCGGAATCACAGGCTGTCGGCACGTCGGGCAGTTGGTGCAGCTCTTGAGCCACATGTCCAGGCAGCGCTTGCAGAAGCTGTGCCCACACAGCAGAGTCGCGGGCTTGAGCATGAGCTCGTCTATGTGATTGGTTTGGTGGGATTCGTCAATGGCAAAAATCGCTCGCCCACACGCAAAGGCCACGCACCACAGCAGATCGCACAACCGAGCACCTCGGGGATCGGGTGTTCCGTCCCGGGGATCGCCACGAGGGCTCCCGTCATCACGGGTTCTTCTAGGGGAGGCGCGCCCGCTGCCGCCGTGTCGACCAGCTCATCATCAACCACCAACGGCCGTTTGGCCTCAAAGGCAGCGTCGAGCTCCAGGAGCAACAACTGGAGCGACTCGAGATCCATCGCGGCCTCGATGGCGCGGACGATCCCCGTCTTGTGCTCGGCGGTGGTCGCGTCATCCTGAAGGCGCTGGGAGACCATCACCTGCAGCCCCATTGCGAGTTCGTCACATTCGACCGATGGTCGCGCCACGACGACGAGCTTCCGCAGGAGACCGAGCGCATAACACGCGAGTGGGTCCCGTGGCAGGGCGATCGGACCCAGGGTCTCGGGGTCATTGGGCCCTGGAGCCGGCGAAGCCGACGCCAACGCCGACATGTCATCGCGGTCATTTTGGTTGGGGCACATGGTCGAGTCGAGCTTCAGACTGGCTTTTGGTGTCACACGAAATCAGCGTTCACATGAAGCACATCCGGATGATGGTGACGTATACTGCGTTATACACCTTCATGGGATTCTGAATCGCAAACGCAGGGTGCCCAAAATGGTCAAAACAGGTGTGTGCGTAGGGGGGTATTTTCGAAATAATAGCCCCGTGGTACAGCCGAAAGTTGAGCCCCAGGGGGGCGGTGGTCCGTCTCCCACCCGGTGGTACAATATCCCAGATTTGTTGGCAAATTCAACCAATCAGCACTGCCGAACCACTCGTTGTGCGCGATGATTGGGCACACGATCATTATGGTGATGTGCTGGCGACATGGTCGGCTCGACTCTTCACCAACAATTCCCACAGCCATTTCTGAAGTTGCCTCAAGTGACAAACCGCCAGAGCAAGATGGTCAAGGTCCGCGCGCAGAGCATCACGAACCCCCACGAGGCGTTGGACGAGGCCCGACAGCGCAAGCGCGCGCGCCTCGAGAACCTCCACGTGACCAACATCCGCCCGCTTGTTCCCCCCGCGTGTGTCATCGAAGAGCTCCCAGTGACCCCTGAGGTCTATGACACCGTGACGAAGGCCCGAGAGGGCGTGTCGGATATTCTGCACGGCCGCGATGACCGCCTCGTTGTCGTTGTTGGGCCCTGTTCGATCCACGACGTCACGGCGGCGATGGAATATGGTGCGTGGGTGTTAAAAACGAGTTGGGTGTGACAACCCGGACTGATGATTGTTGTTGATACCCGCGACCTACAGCCAACCGCCTACAAAAAGTTGCGCAGGAGCTGTCGAAGGATCTGCTCATTATCATGCGCACCTACTTTGAGAAGCCCCGGACGACGATTGGGTGGAAGGGACTGATCAACGACCCCGACCTCGACCAGTCGTTCAATATCAACAAGGGCATTCGAATTGCACGCAAGCTCCTGCTGGACGTCAATGCGCTGGGCCTGCCAGTGGCGCTCGAATTTCTCGACACGATCTCACCGCAGTTCACATCGGATCTCGTCGCGTGGGGTGCTATCGGCGCCCGTACGACCGAGTCGCAGCTTCATCGGGAGCTGACGTCGGGCCTATCGATGCCTGTCGGCTTCAAGAATGGCACAAGTGGCGATATCAAGATTGCTGTCGATGCTTCGGTGGCCGCCTCGTGCCCACACAACTTCTTGGGCTTGAACGAGCATGGCCTTGCATCGATTGTCATGACGAAGGGGAACAAGGATTGCCACGTGATCCTGCGTGGTGGGTCGCATGGTCCCAATTACGAGGTTGAACACATCGACCAGGCCGCATCGATGCTCTCTAAGGCTAGCCAGCCATCTCGCGTTATGGTAGATTGCTCACATGGCAACTCACGCAAGCTCCACGCCAACCAGCTCAAGGTCGCCTCGTACTTGGCAGACCTCGTCAAGGGCGGCAACAAGAACATGCTGGGACTGATGATCGAGTCCAACCTTGTGGAAGGCAACCAGTCACTTGGTGATGATGCCTCCAAGCTCGTGTATGGCAAGAGCATCACTGACGCTTGCATAGGTTGGGATGACACAGTCAAAGTCCTCCATGAACTCGCAGCTGCTGTTGCTTCTCGCAGATTGGCACATCCTTCTAACCAAGAGCCGTGAACTAGTGGTGTCCATGAGTAGCGACAGAATGTAAAAAGAAAAATCAAAACTGCGTCATTTTTTTTAGGGATTACACATGAACATGCGCGGTTGCACCCAACGTGAGCGATTTTCATTTTGAGCTGTTGCTAAATGGAATACCGCTTGCGTTGGCTGCGACCACGCTTTGGCTTGGTCTCTGTCTTGGTTGTTGGCGAGTTGGATGAAATCCACTCCCACACCACCATTTGCCTCCCATGAATGCTGTAAACGTTACAATGTGAGCATCCATGACACATTCCGAGAAAGGTTGCGAATTGGGTACTTACGGGGCAATGCGCTGGCACACTCGAGAGTCATCTGCCACAAGCGCAGCAACCTTGGGCCAGACAGTTTCGCGGAGCCACTTCCTGTCGCCGTTCGCGATACCGGGGAGCGTATCGAAGAGATTGTCGCGGAGATGGTTTGCCGGGTAGAACCGCTCAGACCTTTGGGAACGACCCAAAAGAAAATAGCGGACTTCCTTGACAAGTCGGTCAACGAGAGCTCGTTCGGTCTTGTAAACACGCCACTTCCGGTACAACAAAGCCACCACCACTGCTGCTGCGACGGTTCCAGCGATGAGATGAGCGTTCATCAAAAGCTGGTTGCGCGCCCTGCACGACCAAGGTGCGATATTGGTCGTGATGTGGATAATCGCGTCGCTTTCCTTCCCACCAACAACCTGGGAGATCTTCTCGAAACTGGACAAAGCAAAATCAACAGTTCGGTTGAAGAGATATTCGTGAGAGAAGTTCTTGAGCGCCGCCGCATACGGAGATTTGGCCACTGAATTCAGCACGTGACGCTTGATGTCAGATAATAGAATGACCACCCTTGCAGCCGTCAGGCGATCCAGCGTGAACCCAGATGGGGCCTCCCATAGGGACGGCAGCATCGCGGCGCCACACACTTGGTTTGATGCTTGGTCTCGCACGTATTGCTCAATCGACAGTGCGATCATATCCAACGCTTCTTGAACCTCTTGGGGCTCGACGCAGGTCCCAGCTCGAAGCTCCAGTGAAAAAAGACACGCTGTCAACACTCCATTCTCACAGATTCCATACAAAGGGCAGCTTCGGCAGTCGTCTCGATATGGTTGCAGGGCTGCATGCTTGAGTGGCTCGATGATTGCAACTGCATTACTCTCACCACCTGCGAGCATTGAATTATTGCTATCGCAATATGGCAAAGGGGGCGTGAAGAGCATGACGAAGAACGGAAACACCACAACCATTGCAGAAAGTGCAACCGCCCCGATGACAACGTAGAAGAAAAATCGTCGCCAGCTCCAGCTCTTTGCACGGCTTAGATTCTTAATCTTGGTCTCTGTCGTCTCATCATCGTCTTCGTCGTCCTCATCGATGAACGTGTTAGTAGCAGCGGCTTCTGCTTTTGCGTTCTCGGCGTCATCGCGGGCCTGTCGAGCATCCTCCGGAACCCTCAGCCGCAGTCGACCACCACCCGCCAACGGCTCCAAGACATCATCGAAATCCCACGTTGAGTTCACCATAGCATCAGTGACAACAGGCTCCTGTCGAGATCGAGCCGCCGCAAGGCGACGCCGTCGGAGGAACTGAATTTCCCGTTCCTCGCTTGCTGTACGCGAGTGCTCGGATGGAAAGTGGCGTCCAACTCGTGGAGTTGAGAGGGTCATCATCGCCGACAGAATGTCATCGCCCTCTACCGATTCGAGCTTGGATGGGGTCGCCACCTGCCCAAGATCGACCATCCCATCGTCTGCGCGTGGTGTCAGCTGCACAGGAGAGGCCGGGGAATCAAGAGCCTTGGTGGAGGGCGTACGCAGTGTCGGTAACGGACTACCGGAGGACACCGAACTCTCGTAGTCCGTAAATCGGAAAGGCGACGACGTCGTGCTCTCTGGTGGTGTGCGAACGGATGGATCCTAGTCACACACAAATAACCATACGCAGAGTCGTCAGCAATCGACCTTTACCACAGTCTCCACGGGGGTCGTACAGTATGCCGGCTAAAGAGCTCGTGACTGGCATCGGCCTGAGGCGTCTTGGTCGGGGGTGTCTCGTGATACGTCAGATATCGCGGCTGCTGCGCATGCTGCCGATTGACCGGCGAGTGCGCTGGATGTTCATCCTCCATGACCATCGTTTCCTCTTCCTTCACCTCCGTCATCCTCGTCAGCAACGATTGCCGTCGAGGCTGTTGCGCTTCGTGGTGCTGCAAGGCCATGGCCGAGAGCGCCGTTGAGGTGCCGCCGTACGATGCCGGGCGATTGCGAGAGACGGTACCAGAGGCGGGCGTTGGCCGCCGCATGGGCGACGAGGTTCGGGTCTTTTTGGGCTTCGTCATCACCGGCGGCGACGTCGTGCGCGCGTCTGCGGCCATGGCGGCATCCAGCTCCGTGAGCTTGCGCTTAGCTGCATGGATCGACGCCAAGGCAGGCGACGCAGCGGTTGTTGCTGTTGACGACGCCGTCGAGGTCCCCGAGAGCCGCGCCGCGTGGCGCCGCGCAAGTCTCTGGACTCGATCCTCAGGCAAGGCGCTCATTCGCTTGCGCTGGGCCTCGAGTGCCTCCTCCCGCGCCCGGTTGAATGCCGACACGGGCGAGAGGAACGCGGCGGGGGCGGTCGGAGCCGCCGTCGGCGCTGGGGCCTTGGGTGGCGGCGACGAACGATCGCGGGGCGGTGGCGTCGGCGCCATGATGAGCCAGCTCCACCCGAAGTTCGGGGTTTTTGAATTTCCAAACTGCCTGATCTCCAACAATTTTATCCGTATCCGTCATGTTCTTCTCGTTAAACCGGCATTTACGTATCGCGTATCCCGAATTGAATCCAGGTAAATTCGGGACCAGTTGCGCTATTTTGACATGGCTACAGACCCAAGAAGACCAATGCGACGCGGCGGAGGCTCGCTGTGCACAACGGGGACATCACACGGAGCACCTGGCGTTGACAAATGGCCGAGGAGCGACCGGAAGCCGACGTCGAGGCCTCGAGCAAGTCGACGGCAGCCGGGCGGTACTTCACGGCCCGGGAGGTCGCGCAGCACAATCACGCGGACGACTGCTGGGTCACGCTCTTCCACCGAGTGCTTGACCTCACGCCCCTGATCGCCAAACATCGCGGTACGTGCGTCTTGTCGGGCGGACAGAATCGCGATTGAGAGATCACCGTGACCCGAACAGGGATCCTCACCCAGCCCCTGATCCAGCACGCCGGCGAGGACCTCTCGCATTGGTTCGATGCCGTCACGAATGATGTGCGTGGGTGGTGAAGCGCCCGTTCGCGTCTTTGGTGTGGTGGCTCTCACAGAAACAAACCACGTTTTCTCTCACTCTGGCAGGTCAAGCGTCACGTGGACCCGGACCGCCACATCGAGCTCCCGTTCCTCCCCCACGGGCGGTTCCTGCACGTCCCCCCCCTCGAGCCCACCGCCGACTGGAGCACGGCCGACGTGCTCCCGTGGTGGAAGGACCCGCAGTTCGTGGTCGGGCGGCTGACGACAAAGTCACGGTGGATCGAGATTGTCAATGTCCTCACGCAGCAGCGCCACCCCCTCGAGGTCTGCTCGGAGGAGTCGATCCTGGAGATCCAGGCGCGGTACCGCCGGTACAATGCCCACGCCGGGAGCTACACGTGGAAGCACCTCGACGATGACGAGTTTGTGCCGCTCGAGATGAAGAAGACCCTCGAGGAGAATGGGATCCCCGATGAGTCGCCGGTGTTTGCCCGACTCGACATGGACGAGCAGCAGTACATGCCGAGCATCTACATCTACTTTAACGATGACCTCACCATCGCCTAGTGGAAGGCCTGCTCCTCCGCCTGCTACACACACACACACACACACACACAAAGGGTGATAGAGTCCGTCAGACTGTTGGCAATGGGTATCCCCTCAATATTAAGTATGGGCGTGTATTTTTCGAGCGGCTCGTCACGAACGGTCTCTTTAGAATTCCAGTGCCTCCAAACGGACGGAGGAGGCGAGTGGAAGCATGGTCTCGCGCATTGTGCCGCGGTATCCGGGGCCCCAGGCCAATACCAAGGTGTCCGAGACCCCCACGACGCCGCGTCAGCCGCAGACGCCGTCGCAGGCTGCCGAGGAGATCCTCCGACACGCTCACGCCACGAGCATTGCCGGGATCATTGACCAGATTGGTGCGTTGCAACGCTGTGACTGACCATGGCACGACCGATCACTTCTCATCCCATGATGGTCCGTAGCTCAGGTCGCCGCGCATGCTCTGGAGATGTTCAGCGAGCTTCGCGAGGAGAGCGATCGGGTGACAGGACGGTTTGAGGACCTCGTGCGGCGTGTCGACACCGTCGCTGCGGTCGTGGACGGTGATGCAGCTGCCCAGCAGCGAATTCCGAGTGCCGAGATCTCGGATCGCATCCTCCGGGTCCCAGAGCTCAGCTTCTCGGAGCCGCGACCCATGTCCCGCCACGTCCGTGGGCTCTACGAGCAGTGCGAGCCCCTGCCGCCGTTTGAGGCTCTTGCCGAGTTTTGCCCCGATGTGACCGAGTGCCGGAAGAAGTATAGCCACCCCGAGTTCTTTAAGGAGGATTGGATGCAGCGCGAGACGGCCCGCCAGCAGCAGGCCCAGGAGCAACGTGAGTCTCGCCGCCGGCAGCGACGGGAGCAACGCCGCTCCACGACCTCAACGACAATAGTAGCGGCAGCGGCAGCAGCAGCTGCAGCAGAACAACCAAACGACGACGGGCCCACGGGCACCGACAACAATGCCCAGTGCGATAACGAGCAGCTCGTGATGCAACAAAAGATCAAGTTCCTCAGCATCCGCTCGTGGAAGGAACGGTACGGCACTGGGGAGGGCAAAGAGCTCCGGAACCCAACAACCCCACGGGAGAAAGTCCCCGAGCCGGCCAAGAAGCGCCGCTCCACACGAAAGAGCCTCAGCGTTGTCAAGGAGGACCTCGAAAACACGGAAAACTGCGGGGGTGGTGAAGGCGGGGGCAAATTGATGGCAACAGACAATGGCAATGACGATGCCCATGGTCGTGGCTCTCCCAGTGCCGCTACTGCTGGCCACGAGCCCCGACGGTCATACGGTCACAGTGGCGCCAGCGTGGACTCGCTCGCGATGCCGGCCTGTTCGGGTGCATTTATGCAAGAGATCGACGACCCAGGCGATCTCGAGGACGAAGTGTATGCCAACGAGCCAGATCTCCAATGCTTGGGCCCATCACCAGCGTTGGCGATTGACGAGCCTGCTTTTGAGGATCATGGCCTCTCCTACTTTGACCCACGTGATTTTATCCCACCTCCCCCGCCGACTCCGCCACCAGCACCGAATGTCAGCGATTCGGCCGAGTTTGAGGATGAGAGCAAAGGAAACCAAGAAGCTGAAGACGAGCAAGATTCTTCGTGCGTCGGAGCCCTATGGCCCCCACCCTCACCGCCTCCTCTCACGGCGATAACATCGTGGAGACGAACGGAAACGACGACTGAGTACGAATATGTTTCTGAGGAGGCTCCGCCACCACCACCGCCGCCTCCGCCTCCACCACCACAACTCTCGGATTGGATTGCTACGCGATATTCATCCCAGCACATGGAACCAATCAACGGCGTTGCGAGATTCCAATCACAGCCGCCCCCTCCTCCACCGCCTCCACCAATTGCCATTGGCGACCTAAGAATTCCGCATCCCCTCGTTTGCGACGAGCCCAGGCGCTCAATTGGCATTTCCAGTCTCCTCCAGGACCTACAATCCAAACGAACAGAACTCCGTCCAGTTGATCACGAGCCCAAGCCAGCGTTAGCACCCGCGAAGGCTGTTTCACCACGCATGGATCTCCTGCAGCAGATCCGACTGGTTAGTTGTTGATGCATGAATTCGTTGATGTTCGTGTGTTCTAATCGCTGTTGAGTGTTTGCTTTTCAGAAGCAGAATTTACGTCCAGTTGCTCCCACACCTCAACGACATGCTCCAGCATCCGCGGTAACGCATGTATCCGCACCATTCGCGAGTTCGATTGCTCGAATCCTCGAGCGTCGGGAGATGATCGCGTATGATTCTGAAGGCTCTGATGCATCCGCACAATCCAATGACAGCGACGAAGACTGGAAGTGACCAATTCAGCGAAAAACATTTTTCATTTGATCCTTACAAGTCAACGAACGCTATCCCATAACAATCAGACTGTCTGGTTGGTCGCGATGTGAGAAAATAATCCGATCGACACCGTAATCGTCCATGTTGACGACTTCGCCTGTTGGAAGCTTGAGCTTTCGCGAGTGCACACGCTTCGGGTAGTTATCGTCAATCAACACCTGCGCATACTGAGCCGGAAAGTTCGTCTCATCGGTCAACTGGACGGGGTCCCGTGGCCACTTCAGCACAATCCACAGGTAGACAAGTAGAGCAATGATGCCTGTCCCCGTGGAAACAGCCGAAGCCAATGGAATGGAATAGCGGATCTCCTTCTTCTCCTTGTCACCCTTCATCCGTGCTCGTCCGAGGATGGGTTTGCTCATATCGAGGACTGAATTTTTTCCAAGCTCAACATCCTTCACTGTAGAGTTCTGAAACAAGTAGTAGATCGCTGACGTGTACATCGCCTGCACTGGGTTGTTGATATAGTAATGATTCGCCTCGACTTGGTTAAGATAAGAATCAATCACCAGTGAGCACTGCTGATCGTTCAAGCCGAGCCCGTCAGTCAGTTTATAGTTCGTGTCAAGCATATTCAAGTCAAGGTGATCCCACACGTAATATTCGGTACCATCGTCGGAACCAGCCTCGTCCTCGTGATAGAAAAATTTCGGCGAATTCAAAGAGACAAGTTGAATTGGATTCCCGAGTTTCCGAGTACTGACAGATTGTGGTAAACTGTTGCTGCCAAGAACCAACACTTGGTGTTTCTTCCTTTTCTTGTTCGAATCCGACTTCTCCAGTGGGAAGATCAAACCGTCGCAGCCGCCTTCAACATCACACTCAGCTCCAAACCTTGCACTCACGTCTTCGAATTTCCATTGCAGCCGCATAAAAGTTAATACGAGGTGGCGACGTGCATCTCGAATCACAGGGCCTTTTCCGACTCGCGTCGTGAATGAACCAGTAACGTACGAGCCCTGCCCGTAAATAAATGTGTTGTTTCTGAGTGACGAACAGTTGCTTGGGAACCATGCGCTCAGATCATGGTTGTATGTAAGGTTGTTGGCATCACACGAAACTTGGTACGGGACCATGAGAAGTTGCTTTTTGGACGAAAAGACCGTGGATTCATCCTTGAAAACACACGTCGAGGCTCCACAAGCCATTCGTGGGTCGTCGTAAGGTACGTACGATGGATCGCACGCCTTCTCCTGGGCCACTTCAAATTCCACTTGCGTTTTGTATTTGGCTCGTTCTGCAGCCGCCTTTTTGAATTTCCTGTCCTCGCACTTCTCTTCGCTAACAAGTCGGTATTCCGCATCGTCTGGGTAAGGAATATTCAGCGTGATAGATGTGGCTTCAATGTTCGATGTGAGTGCCACGGTCTCGATGCGGACAGATGCCTGACTAGCCAATACAGTCCCCAATCCAGATGGATAATCGTTGTCTCCTTCGGTTGCTTCGGTGATTGCAGCCATAACCTTGCTCAAGGTCCGATCCTTCGACGTCTTCAGCTTGGAAACTGCCCACAAAGAACTCCCAACTCCCGCGCATTCTCGAAGGCCATAATAGTCCTCGCCCCACTTGTCGTCGTCCTTTGGGATGGTTGGGAACCCGTTTTTCTGAGGGGCGGTGACATCTTCATCCTCATCTTCTTCCTCATCCTCGTCGTCCCCTCCGTCGTCAACTTTGGACTCGTTTCTTTTGTCGAGGCGACGTTGCCGAGAAAGTCGCCGGCTTGTGGTATTCGTCTTTCGAGCCTTCAGCGTTGAGTCTTCTAGATGGTCGAAGAGTGTGCAGGGGTGCGTGTTCCAAGCGTTAGACTCGGTCACCGCCATGTCGTGGAGAGTGAGGCCCTGGAGCATCATATTGTAGAATGACAAGGAAGTCATGCCGATTTGTTCGCGATAGGCTGCGAATCGCTCCTCCCGTTGCGCCTCGGTCTCATTGCTCAGTTGCCCAAACTGAAACTCGATTGATGTAGTCGGTTCAACTGCATACGGGAGCACGTCCGCGTTCCACTCACGTGGCAGGAAGCCGAACGATGTCGAAGTCGACTTGATTTTGGTCACGGGGGGCAACGCCCCAGCAAACTTGGTCTTGCCGGACGTGAGGTTGTTGGATCTCCAGACCCCACAGCCGGACGTGGGATCAATTGAATATGGGACGACGTATCCGCGGACAGCGGGGGCGAGGACCGTATTGAAGATACTGTTTGGCGCGTCCGCTCGGTTGTCGACTGCCAGTGTCATGGCGACGAGGTCCTCGTCCACGAGCCGTCGCTCGATGCGGACAAACTTGTGCTCCACGAAGACACTCGAAAGACCGATGTTCATCACGTACATCATCACCGGCGTGAACCAGAAGATGATCGTTCGCTTGAACACGCCGTTGCCCTCCGCCGGCCGATCGGCTGGATGCCACTTCCGGTTCGCAAAGTACGTCGTCATCACCGCCAGGAAGATATTGAAAAACTCCTCCAAGACGAGCCCCACGGCCGCCCAGAAGAAACCATTGAAGGTCTGGTACAGCTCGACCCGGGTGTCAGCGGTCTCGGAGGAACCGATGGGATCACCAACATCACGATCGACGGGGACGCCGCGCGAGATCCCCACCAGTGCACCGGCGACGACGGCCGCGCCAATCACCACGAGAGCGAGAAAGCGGAACGAGTGCAGGGTCATGTGGGGGATCGGGCTGTTGGCATCTTCCTCGTTCTGGAGCTTGATAGCGTGGGCCGATGGCGGCACGGCACTGAGTAACTTGGCCCCGGCCGTCGGGGTGAGGGCCTCGCCAAGACTCGATTTCTGGCGGATCTCCTTCTTGGACATGGCGTCGCGGGTCCGAGGCGAAATGGGAACTGCTCCCGTCTTGCATGCGGTTGGCGGCCACAGTGCACGACGAACCACTGGACGATCCTTCGCGCGTTCTGCCTGCCCCGCTCTCTCGGTCCCTTTCCATGGTGGAACGACACAAGGCCATGAGTTTGATTCGAGACCACAGCGCAATCTCCTGCGGGCCCTGCGCCAACCGCCTCGACACGGTGGATACAAGTAAAGTTAGTCACGCAGTATCCAGTCGATCTCGTCAGCACATGGCAGACAGATTCCAGTGCCAAGATCGTGCAAATCCTGCCAGCAATCGGATCAGGCACCTCCACTACACAGTGGACACGCTCGTCCGGCACGCACAAGACTTGATGATGTTGTAATGAAATGATGTTATGTTGTGAAACGATGTTGTGCAACGTGGGCATGTGATGCAAGTCGACCATGTGTGAAGCCCCTTTCTCAACATTACCAAGTATTTCACACTGAATGAATCCATTCGCCTACAGCTCATATCCGCCTTTTGGTCACCAGTCGTTAAGTACCGTATTGAATCAACGTCTCCTCGGGTCGACAAACAAAACCGGGCCACAACTCAAATCATTTTCCAAGTCCTTCGGCTGGATCTCTTCTCAAATCATGTGCCCCCGAAAACTCATGGCGCGTCAGCAACGGGCGGACGCCACTTGGTCTCTCAACGACAACACTGCGACGGAATGTGTAGCGTTATTAGCGCCGGGTGACGGGTGGACGAGGGCCAGGGGGTTCCCCGCTGCGACCCCATCGTTCGTCCCCCCCCCGTGTCGTGATTCGCACGAGGCGTTTGGACCATCGACAACCGCGTTCGACTGACGACGCACTCGCGATTTCACCCGGTCCGACACGCACGGACGGTTCGATCGACCGCAGAGGCAGGCCCCCATGCAACAACTCCCCACGTCCCCCGGCCCGGGATCGGCCATCCCGACGCCCGACCACCGTTCGTCGTCGTTCTTCATCGGGGGCCCGCACTCGCCGTCCAATGGCAATGACGAGTCCCGACCCCGACAGCGCGTGTTGACCGTCGGCGGGCAGTCGGATCACCAACTCGACTACCTCCAGAACAAACCCGCACAGCTACGAATCGCGCTGCTCCCGGGACGGCTCGCGTTCTACGTCATGTCGACGTGCGTCTTCCTCGGGGCCTTCACGGGCGTTGCCACGATGGGTGTCGTGATTTACCGAGTCAATGAGGACATCGGCATCAAGGACAGCAAGGCAGAGGAGCTCGTCGAGTTGTACAACACCATTTCTGGTTTCGTCATCGCCTTGGTCGAAGTGTTACTCGGGTTGTATATGCAGAACTTTTTGGCCGTGTTCCTCGTGTATCTCCACAACTCGTTCTGGTATCTTCATGGGACTGGCGCGGCGAGCGCGACGTCCAATCGTATTCGATCTTTCTTGATGTTCATGTTTCCGGTCATGTTGATGCTTCTGATCGGCAACAGCTTGCGATCATTCCAGGCGTCTCTGTCTACGGTGGGCTTTTTGCCGATTATGCAAAAGGAAGATCTCAGAGCCAGTCAGCCCATTATCGAGAAAATCAAGTTGTACGCCAAGACCAACGAAACGGCCTCACTCCAGGCTCGTGGCATGGACGTCCCGCCCACCCAGGCGCTGGGACCGCTTTACATTGGAGTCAAGAAGACAATCACCCCATTTCGTTTTCTACCGAATTCGAACTGTTCGGCCGGTCTTGAGACCAAAGTCGGCTCGTTGAAGCTCAACCCGCATGATTTCGACTCGACCAATGTTGTGTACGGATTTCAACCTCAGGAATGGAACAGCGAGGCGCTGGATGTACAACTGACGCCAGTTGCCAACTACACTTTCAAATACTCGGAACTGAAGAATCGTACAGCCCCGATGGATGTTCCCACAGACATCGACATGAACTTGATGTTTGATCTTTTCGTTCATGGAAAGGTAATTCTCGATCGTGGTGTGGAGGAGACCAAGCTGCAGAAGTATGCATGCGCAGATTATGCTTCGATGAAGGACCCCAGCAGAGCCCCCAATGTCGGTTCTGCTGAAGAGCGCCAGTGTCGTCAATCGTATGATACGATTGTCAATGCCGGAATCTGCAAGAACACCGATCGCTACCGCCGACCTGAGAATCTCACTTACTTGATCGCTCAGGGCCTGAGCAGCACAATCCAGGGTTTCAGGATCGCGACCACCAATGTATTCATCAAGAAGTTTCAACTGTCAGAACATATTACAATGGAAACCCTTGAAGTTAGTGGGAGCATGAAAATTCCCGAAGAAAACGACGCGGACACCGATTTCTCCTTTTTCGAAGAAGAGGAGGGACTGTATGACTTTGCGAAGCATGCCTCGTCGTTTTGTGGGTCGAGCGACTGCCTATTCATCGATATGGCCAACTCCTTCCGCGTGCCACGAGGAGTCGTCATGATGAGTGCTCAAACCGACTGCTCCTACGCCGCGAATATGGTGACGTACCGAGGTGAACTTGGAACGTACTTCCCAGCAAATTGCACGGCCGAGCCTAACTCACTGGTGGCTGTTGGTTTGAGCACGTACATTGCTGCGGACGAATACGGATCTAAGAACCCCTCCAGTGGGACGCCTTACGTGCGCAACCCTCGCCGATTCATCCGACTATCGGTCGCCAAGATCTCTTGGACGTCGAGTGACCTGGCGGAAAACTTTGGATGGGAATGTAAGCGGGACGGGGCCAAGGGTGGTTGCAATGGTTTGTCGTTTCGTCTTCGGAGTGGACGGTATGTCTTCGTCGGGGACGAGGCAATTCCAACTGCCTCACTTGAGGCCGCGAGTCTGGAGAACCCGATTCCGCTCCTGCAACTCAACGAGCCCATGGTCTATGTGAATGAATGGGGCATCGAGGTCACGCCCGAGCGACTGATTCGATACGACCAAGCTGTGATCCCTAAGGTCATGTTTAAAGATGGTGCATTGCAGGGCACCCAGTGTTCCTTGCTCGTGGACTCCTACATCAAGTTCATCAACACCAATTCCTTGTACTTTGATCGAAGCTTTGTGAGCGTGTATCGTTCGGCATTTTTCTATCTGTTTTCGGGTGGATCGGTCACACGGATCAACGAGACGGCGGCGCTCCTATCTCTCAACGTCTCTGACCCTCAGCTCTTCCCCGAATACAATACGTTGAAGGGGGACATTCAGATCCGAACCATTCGAGCAACCGTCCCCATCAGCTCGCTCAAGGCGACTATCGCGGGGTGCGCCTTCTTGCTCCTCCTTGGGGTGATTGTTGTGGTATTTCCCACTCGCCGATTCGAATTCTTCCCCCCCAACACGTCAACTGCCCAGCAATACATTCATATGATGAATGGTGACAAGTATGCCGAGTCGGTACATGTCAAGACCCTGCACTTCCCCGAGTCCGACGAGTCGCTGCCGATGGAGGACTTTGTCGTCGAGGAGATGACGCTCGCGCATCGGATCTTCCCGGAGCAGGAGATCCCCCTCGTAAAATCAACAAACTAATACTACGTAGTACAGAGAACACGCCTGACCATCAATACATGCATCGTACAGTGACACCGTGGGCACCCACGATTCCTTTGACTCTCTCGTTGCTGGGTGTGCGACCGAAAAGAAGCTTCTGGAGCAGGCACAGTTTATACCGTCGATGTCCCGCGGAATGCATACTAGAGTTTCGTGGTATGATACCCTAGTAGGTCGTCGAGCGACTGTTCAGATCCTCGACGAGTCGTCGACGACCCATTAGCAACATTGGTGACCGCACATTGACGGTGGCCGCGGGGTGAAGACGCGAGTATCGCAACACACCCCCGATTCTATCGAGGCACCTTCAAACGTCGGGAGTGACTGCGATGAGTCGCGACTCTCTGTGAGTGGTGAGGAGAAGAGCGTGGGAGGCGAGATCGAGATGGTGGAAGGGGCGCCAAGGGATTTGGCCCTCATGGGCACTTCGCCTTTTCCTTTGTGGAGAAACATTCGATCAATCACCATCTCGTCTGCGCCCCCGCCCAAGCTCCATGAAACCCGCCCTCGTCGTTGCCTTGGCTGCGGCCATGGTCGCTCAGAGCAGCGCCGCGTATCACTTCGAAAGCGACCTGTTTCCGTCGTTCGATGAGGTCAAGGAGACCAAGACCACCAAGACCAAGACGCAACAACGACGGAGGTCTACGCCAAGCTGAGCACGGTCGGGACCAGGTGGGACACCTGGAAGAAGGAAGATAACACCGCCGCAGAGAAGCTCTACCCGAAGGGTGACGCCCGCACTGCCGTAAAGAATCAGATCGATGACGCTTACGATGCCGCCAACGCTTGTCTCGACCTCCAAGACGCCAGCATGAAGCGCAGCGAGGCCGACTACAAGGACATCGTCGAGGTCGTGCGCAAGTGTATCTACAACCCTGAGATCCCACCCTTGGCCAGCGACAAGGACATTACACCGAACTGGAGTGATCTCGTGTCCGATGCCAAGACCACGTCCGTCAAGCTGAAGGAAGTTGGTGCGTATTGGACAGCGCTGGAGAAGAAGGATAACGAGAAAGTCGACGCGACACTTCCGAACGGGGCACTCAAGACGGAGGCCAAGAAGAAGATCACGGCCGTCTATGACGCCGCCAATGCCTGCCTTGACCTCCAGGACGCCAACGACAAGCGCAGCCAGGCCGACTTCAAGAGCATCATGGAGATCGTCCGTAAGTGCATCTACGCTCCCGAAATCCCGCCGCTGGCTATGGACGGCGACGTCACACCGGCCTGGAGCGATCTCATCACGAGTCCCAAGACCACATCCATCAAGCTCAAGGAAGTTGGGACGTACTGGTCCGAACTAGAGAAGAAGGATAATGAGAAAGTCGATGCGACGCTTCCAAGTGGTGGCCTTAAGACTGAGGCGAAGAAGAAGATCAAGGCCTTCTATGACGCCGCCAATGCCTGTCTCGATATGGAGGACACAACTCACGCCAAGTCTCAAATTGAAATCGAGAAGCTCATTGCTGAAGTGCACGAGTGCATCTACAATCCCGCGCCGTTGCCACCACTGCATATTGATGGAGACATTGTTCCAGAGTGGTCTAGCATCGTGACCAACCCCAAGGCCACATCCGTCAAGCGCCGGACTGTCAAGGCGTACTGGAACAACCTTCGCGACGACGACGACGATGCTGTGAACTCCATCATCCCCAAAGGCGATAGGAACAATGAGGCTCATAACCGTATTGACGAGTTCTATGCGGATGCCAAGAAATGCCTGGACAAGTTCGCAAAATTGACCATCTCGTCCAAGGATATCTACAAGGTGGTTGCCGACAGCACTCGCGACTGCCTCTATAATCCTCCAACTGCACCAGTGCTCAGCATTGACAATGATGTCGTCCCTGAGTGGGAAGACGTCGTCACTGACAGTCGAACTGCTCGAGCAAAAATCGACCTCCTGTCGCCATACTTCAAGCGCCTGGAGTCACGTGACAACGACGCCGTGACTAAGTTCTTCAAGGCGAACGACCCCAAGCGCACAACCTATTTGAACATGGTTGCGTCCACCTACGAAAAGGCTCGCAAGTGCAGCCTCCAGTACGATCAACAAGATTTGCACTACCAAGACGAGTACGAGCAAATCTTGGATGAGATCCGTGCGTGTGTGTATCCAGAGACCCCCGCCCCACCGACTGGAACCCCGACGCCGACGGACATGCCCATCTATACTCCTACGGACATTGTCCCAACGCAGACCCCGACAATGGTACCAACTTGGATGCCTACAGAAATTCCAACGGAGCCCCCCACAGAGATGCCCACCGAATTCCCAACAGAATATCCGACCTGGATGCCGACAGAAATCCCAACCGAAGCCCCCACCGAAATGCCAACGGAGCAACCTACCGAGGGGCCAACCGAAGAGCCAACCAATGCGCCAACAAACGGACCAGACTACATCCCAATTCACGACGACGTCATCGTCACACCTGCTTCCCAGTATGTGTACAAGCCCGCATCACCTATCGTTGCACCTTTTGAAGCGCTGGACATCAACCGTGACACTTGGATCACCAACGACGAGTGGACCGAATACGCCGCCCGTCTCCGTGACGTCGCCCTTGAGCGCATCAGCCGCGGCTGGGATTCTGCCGCCGTGTCCCTCCTCCAGCAGGCCACCCAGTTCCACTATGCCATTCTCAACCAGTGCATCCAGGTGAAGCTCGCCGAGGTACGATCAGTTGTTGCTCGTGCACGGAATGATGCGTGTTCAGTATGTCGATCGCTGATCTCACCCGTGCTATTGCTGCAGTTTGGTACTCCGACGTTCCAGAACGACGAGGCCTTCGCTAAGTTCCATGATCTCGTCCAGAGCGAGTGCTACGTGAAATGGCGCTACTCGCTGCTCTCGGGCC